>OV050032.1:189407936-189485436 GCA_920105625.2 Clusia tigrina
ATATATATATATATATATATATATATATATATATATATATATATATATATATATATATATATATATATATATATATATATATATATATATATATATATATATATATATATATATATATATATATATATATATATATATATATATATATATATATATGTATACATATAATATGATAAATAATGAAATATTTCTTTGAAAACTTTCACAGTTTCAAGATCCACTTCAACGCTGCCCTTGCAAATGACTGCGCAACGAAACGAGGCACTCAATGCGGAAGAACGCTTGACACATGCAAAATATTTATTAAATCGGAAGTTACTGCTGAAGGCTCAAATAAGTGCCTCAGCCGCCAGTGGCGCTGTTTCAGCAAACAGACCAAAGGCACCTGTGGTTAGTAATACTTCAATAACCCCTCCAATTGCCATGCATTTGAATCCAACACCGAAACAATTTGCTCGCAAAAAGCCTCCATGTACGGCACCAGATCAAAAAGGAAGGAAATCAATTCAGAGCGCATCACCATCAGCGACAGCAGGGCAATCTGTCTACAGTAATATCAGTCATGGTCAGATTCACAGTCCAGCACAGCCATCCAGAGTTTTGAACTACACTTTGCCAAGACCCAAGTTGCCCACGCTACCGTCCATATCGATAACATCGCCGCCGGTGCAGTTTCTGCCACCGCGTTTGCCAACGGATAATTTTGGAAGCTTTATGAAGCAACAACGTGCAGACAACTATCAAACATTCCCCCCAACTAAACGCATGAAATTCATTCGAACTAATGAAACAATACCAAAGGCTTCAATATCAAACGAATACAACAATTATGGTTATCCACCGCTGCCAACTATGCATAGTACAAAAGCAAAGTATTCCACAACACCGTCAACCAGCGCAGCGATAAAGGAGTCGCGATCCTCAACACAGTCGGAATATCCAATGCATCGTAGCAGTACCACTGCTGATGCCAATTATCCACAGAAAGCAGCTTTGCCCAACATTTCAATATTTAAGAAACCATTTTCGTTCATAGCTCCTCCAGTAGTTAAAGAAGAAGCGATTGAAATCTTTCCTTCCTCATATAATGCAAGTTACAACGAGGCGACAACACTTCAAGAACAGACACAGCTGCAATCACAATGTATGCAGCAACTTCAACAGCAGTCACAATTTATCCAACAACCACCGCAACAGCCGTCACAGTTCAAGATAACCCTTCCGCAACCAACACAGTCTGCGGAACATCTACCAACACAGCATCTGGAAGAGTCTCCACCACTGGTTTCAGCACAGGCTTCAGCACAGGCTGCGGCTCAAGCTTCAGCTCAGGCAGCAGCCCAAGCTTCACCACAAGCTGCAGCCCAAGCTTCACCACAAGCTGCAGCTCAAGCTTCAGCACAAGCTGCAGCTCAAGCTTCAGCACAGGCTTCAGCACAAGCTGCAGCTCAAGCTTCAGTAAAGGCTTCAGCTCAAGCTTCAGCACATACTTCAGCACAGGATGCAGCCCAAGCTTCAGCACAGACTTCAGAACAGGCTTCAACAGAGGCATTAGAACAGGATTCAACACAGGCTTCAACACAGGCTTCAAAACAGGCTTCAACACAGGCTTCAACACAGGCTTCAGCACAGACTTCAGAACAGGCCTCACCGCAGATAACACCAAAGGTGGTGGCACCACAGGTTCGACCAAAGGCACGACCATGGACTTCGCGAAAGGTTGTTCCACAGCTTCTAACGAAACATTTGCCACAGGCGCCACCAAAGGCTTCTCTACAGCTTACAAAACAAATTTCCCCACAACTTTCATCACAGCTCCCAGCAAAACTTTCACCACAACTTCCAATACAACTTTCATCACAGCTCCCAGCAAAACTCTCACCACAGTTTCCAACAAAAGTTTTCGTACAATTTCCATTACAACTTTCATCACAGCTCTCAACAGAACTTTCACCACAACCTGCACCACAACCGTCACCACAGCTTTCACCAGAGCGTGCATCAGCATCTTCACCACAGCTGCATTTACCAGAACCAGTAATTTTGGAAAACTTAGTATTGTCACAAAATGAGAATATAAATTTTATTGATATAATCAGAAATACGAATCCAGATCAATCGTCGATTCATCATGGTCAGGCACTGGCGTCAGCAACGACTCCAACACTGGGTCCAGCAGCTGGTCCAGCAGCGGGTCCAGCACCGATTCTAGCACCGTCTCCAGCGACTACCGCAGCGCCCACGCCAGCACCGATTCTAGTACCGACTCCAGCTCATACTGAAGCACCTTCTCCAGCACCGATTCTTGCACCGGCTCCAGCTCATACTGAAGCACCTTCTCCAGCACCGACTCCAGCTCATACTGAAAAACCTTCTCTAGCACCGATTCTAGCACCGACTCCAGCTCATACTGAAACATCAAATCTAGCACCGACTCCAGCTCATACTGAAACACCAAATCTAGTACCGACTCCAACAACTACGGCAGCGCCTACTCCAGCACTGGGTCCAGTACAGATTGCTTCAGCTACTGCAGCGTCTACTCCAGCTCTGATTCTAGCACGGAATCCAGCACCTACTGCAGCATCTGCTCCTGTACCGATTCTAGCATCGACTCCAACAACTACTTCAGCATCTGCTCCAGCACCGATTCTAACACCGACTCCAGCGCCTACTGCAAAACCTGCTCCAGCACCGATTCCAGCAACGGCGTTTTCTTTCACTAAACCATTCACACTTAAACCAATCGCAGCTCACCAAGAGCAAACCTCAATTAACGACCAAAATAGGAAGGGTGAAACACCAAATAAAAAAATTATATTAACACGAACAATGAAATTGTCTCCAGATCAAATTGCTGACTTAGCTAAGAAAATCCAAACCCAGGCTGCCCAAAAGTACAAGAAGCAAACGGGACAAATTCTAAAAGTGCAAACTAAAATAAACCAAACCACCCCAAAAGTAAGTGATGCGAGCAAAATGTCTGTTACGAGGTCGAAGGAAACAGCTGGGGAAAAACTTTTGGATAGAGCTGTTCCTCAGATAACGAATGTAGAAGCTTCTATAAGTGATGAAACCATTGGCGAATCGTTAACTTTAGAAACGGTGAAGGAAATTGTGGATAAAGCAATTGCGGAGAGGACACCTATCGAACGGCCAAGAATAGGCTACAAAGAACCGAACGCCAGGCCTGGCATTGGTACTGTCAAGACAACTCCTTCCCAAAACGCCCAAGAAGCCACGAATTGTGATGCGACCGCTTTGGAGCGTCCAAGAATAGGTTTGATTCAACCAAAACTTGTGCCAAGCAGTGGAATTGTTAAAACAACGGCTTCGTCAACAGCAAATACAGATAGTAAAAGTAAAAGAACCTCGTTCGCAAGACCAAGAATAGGCCGCAATCCACCAAACCTCTTGACACGTACTCCCATTGTAAAGAGCACACCTGTACCAATAGGAACTGCAGCTGCGAAGAGTGATACAACCACGATCGAGCGACCAAAAATAGAGTTCAATCAACCGAAGCTCTTGTCAGACACTGCTATTGTTGAAACAATACCTATGTCAATTGGGAAGAGTGATCCAAACATTATCGAGCGACCAAGAATCGGCGTCAACCTACCGAAGGTCTTGGCAGACACTGGAATTCTTGAAACAACATCTTTACATACAGGATATGCAATTCGGAAGAATGATGCAACCGCTAACGAGCCACCGAAAATAGGTGTCAATCAACCTAAGCTTTTGGCAGACAGTGGAACTGTTGAAACAACATCTTTGCCAACAGGAAATGCAATTCGGGAGAGTGATACAATGATTAACGAGCGCCCAAGAAGCGGTGTCAATCAATCTACGATTTTGGCAGACAGTGGAACTGTTGAAACAACATCTTTGCCAACAGGAAACGAAAATGTGAAGAGTGATGCAGTCATTATCGAGCAACCAAAGAGAGGCGTTAATCTACCGAAGTTCTCCCCAGACACGGACATTTTTGAAACAGCACCAATTTCAGTTGTGAAGACTGATGCAACCATTATCGGGCGACCAAGAGTCGGTGTCAATCCACCGAAGCTCCTGACAGGCATTGATATTGCTAAAACAGCAACTATATCAATTGTAAATGAAGTGGAGAAGCCCCCAACAACCACTATCGAACAACAAAAGTCCATGCCAACAGCTTTGCAAAAAACCAATGAAGTTGTAAAGGTTCCACCAAGAATAGGTTCTGATCAAACGAAACCCTTGGCAACCCATTACGTTGTCAAGACTGCACCACCTTCACTAGCGGAAAATACTATTGTAATGAGTAGTGCCACCACTTTGGAACGTCCCCGAATATATAGTAATCCATCGAAATCCAAGGCAGATGCGGACACTGTTAAGAAGACTCCTTCACAAACAGAAACCACTCCTGAACAGCCCAGCGTTAGCATCAATCCACCCATATCTGTGGCAGACTCTGCTACCTTTGCTAAAGAACTCTCAGCACAGATGCCACTGAAGCCCAAAATCGTGTCGGATATAACACTTGTTAAGCCCACGTATACACCAGCAGTAATTACGGTGAGCAGGGCACAACCACCCAGCCATGCTACAGAGAAGCCTACCAATAATTTCCGGGAGATTACTTCCTCATCGCCATCGCAAAACACACCAGTCGGAAGCGGTAATGCTGTTAATAACATCAAACCAGCTACGACACTTTATACTACAACAACGTCGAAAGTACCTCCAGCGGAGTTGGTTAAAAAAGGGCCTGCTGGAGCAATCGTCGGAAAGCCTTCAAAGCATACCTCAATGTCGGCTGTCGACTTTATTGCAAATTTGTCCAGAATTGCTAACAATGCTCTTGATACGCCAGAGAATAAAATAGGCTTCGAGAAATACGCTACATCGGTACCAAAATCTGAGCGGTCACTGGAAGGTAGGATAGCCCCACTTGAAATGTCGGCTACCGAACGAAGAATGAGTGCTTCCTACCAACAGAGTGCTGGGTCGATTCGCAGATCCGAAACGCCATTGAATCGAAAGGATCTTCAACGAACTAGTCGTAGTGGCCCAGTTCAATTGGGTGCGCCGATACGTACTCGCGTCATGCCATTAAGTCCGAGGAGTCTGGAACGAATTAATAAGATTAAACCGCTTCCACTGTCAGCAGCCGAGATTAGAATGAGTGCTTCTTTCGAAAAGTATGCTGCGTCGATGCGCAAATCTAATACGTCACTAACACCGGAGGATTTCGAAAGAATTAATAAGATTAAACCGCTGGCACTTACGGCAGCTGAGATAAGGTTGTGTGCGTCCTTCGAGAAATATGTTGCGTCGAGAGGCAAACCGCCAGCGCCAGTGCCTGTTGTACAAAAGACCACAGTTGGTGGAGAATCGTTGAATACCTCTAAAGAAGCTCCAGATCAAATGATACAGACGGATTCCTCAACAAATTCCACTGATGGTATCCAAATTGGGACAACAAAACCTTTGGAAAAGTCAACATCAAGTTTCAACTCGAATGCTTCCATGGATAATCCTGGTGATAATTCAATTATTGAGGATGCATTGGTGAGCACTGAACAAAGTTCAAATCGGTTGACAGAGCTGGACTCCACGTTAAATTCCAAAGATGATGTGCATATTGAAACAACTGTAATTGTTGAAATGTCATCACCTGACTTATCGAAACCCAAGAAGCCATTGCGAAGTATTCTGAAGAGGAGGTCAGGTGTCGAGAACGCATGGAATACTCCCATACACAGTTCGCATCAATTAACACAGAAGGCTCCCTCACCAACATCTAACAATGATGTACAAATTGGTACACGAATACCTCTTGAAAAGGCCGCAGCTGGATTAAGTGCGATTGATTCGTGCGAGAAACCAGCTGTGCCGACATGCAAACCCGAAGTGCCACTGTCAGGTGTACTGAAGAGTTCAGATGTCGAGGAGGCAGTGAGTACCGCTAATCAAAATTCAAATCATTTGATAGGGGTGGAGATCTCACCAAATTCGAATGATGTGGTACAAGTTGATGCCATAATTCCGCTAAACAAGCAAACATCAGATCTAAACAGGAATATCTCCGTGCTCCCTGCTAAATCGATACGCAAACCCGTGAAGCCACTACGAAGTATACTGAAGAGGAGGCCAGTGGTGGAAGACGAATGGAATATGTGTAGTAGTACACAAAGTTCGAAACAATCGACAGAGATGGTCTGCTCAACAAATTCCAACGATGAAGTGCAAATTGGTACAACAACACCGCTGGAAATGGCGATAACAGGTTTAAATACGAAAGTTTCCCTAGAGAAGCCGGTTGAATCGACAGGGGCTCCCGACTCGTTACTGGAAGGTGCAGCAGAGAAAACTACACTTGACAAAGAAGCCTGCAATACTACGGAACAAAGTTCAAATCAGTTTATAGAGCTGGAAAAATCACCTAAATCCAATGATGATTTTCAAGCTAACCCACTTGTACCTGCTGAAATGTCCACACTAGAATTTAAGGCGATTGATTCCTTGGAGAAGGAAATGGCGATAACAGGTTTAAATACGAAAGTTTCCTTGGATAAGCCTGTGGTATCGACAGTCTCGCCGGAATCGTTACTGAAAAGTACACAGGAAAGTTCAGCTGAGATCAAGGAGCGGAATACCACTGATCAGTCTGTAAATCAATTGATACAGCTGGAGATCTCATCAAACTCCTATGATGAAGAGCCAACCGGCCCAGTTGCACCTCTTGAAACGTCTATAACAGAGTTAAATTCGAATGACTCCCTGGAGAAGCCTAATTTATCCACAGGCTCATCCGAATCATTACTGGAAGCAGATATACAGGAAAGTTCAATTGACAACGAAGAGTGCAATAACACTTATTCAAATCAGTTTACGCAGTTGGAGAGCTCAACAAATTCCAATATTGAAGGGGAGGCCGGCCCAATTGGATCTCTTCAAATACCTGTAAAATATTTAAACTCGATTGATTCCTTGGAGAATGTTCCGGTGTCAATATGCACATCTGAATCGCCACTGCAGCAGAGTTCAGCTGTTGAAGATGCATTAGATACTGCTCATGATACTCCAGATCAGTTGATAGGGGTGGATACCTCTTCAAATTCCAATGATGATCATAAAATTGCTACTGTACTGCTGGCAATGTCAACAGCCGATGTGAACTTAAAAGGCGACAATGTATTGGATACCACTAAACAAAGTTCGGATCAGTTGATTCATGTGGAGTTCCTACCAAATTCCATTGACGATATTCAGGTTGATGCAACTATACCGCTGGAAATGTCAACAGCGGAATTGAACTCGGATGTTTTCTTCGAGAAATATGCCTCATTGTCGCTCAAATCCAAAACGGCACTGCAGGCCAGCGAGGAAACCACCGAGCAAAGGTTGGACCAATTACCAGAGAATGACTTTCCAACAAATTCGAATGATGATATACAGATTGGTAAAATTATACCCCTACAGGCAGCACACATTCTCAAAACGAATATACGCTTCTGTTCGATAGCCGATAATGCTACTGCTGGGGAAACTGAAACTAGAGAAGAGAAATATGTGTTTACTCAGCTCACGGAGTCACCGCGCCTAAATATTACAATAGAAACTACCTCTGAGTCGAAAGGTTCTGAAATATTATCTGACCTGGATGCTGATACCAGCAATGGCTTTTGTGGTTTCGATGAAGCTTCGCAGACATATTGCAACTTCCAAAGCAGTTTACAGTTTTTGAATGCTGTGGAAACTATTCGTGATCAGTCGGATGCTGGCGACTTGTCATTTAGTGCAAGTACATCCCATGCAAGTACATCGCATGCAAGTACATCGCATGCAAGTACATCACATGCAAGTGCTAATCATGTAAGTCTATTCCATGCAAGTACATACCAGGCAATTGCATCGAAGGCAAGTACTCATGCAGGTACATTCCAGGCAAGTACCTCTCATCCAGGCACTTCCCATCCAAGTACATCAATTGTAAGTACACACCATACAAGTACATTACATGCAAGTACATCACATGCAAGTTCTTCTCATGCAAGTACATCTCATCCAAGTACATTCCAGGCAATTACTTCTCATCCAAATATATCGCAGCCAAGTACTTCTCATGCAAGCACATCTTATGCAAGTGCATCTCATGCAAGTACATTCCAGGCAAGTACTTCGCATCCAAGTACATCTCATGCAAGTACATCTCATGCAAGTACATTCCAGGCAATTACTTCGCATCCAAGTATATCGCAGCCAAGTACTTCTCATGCAAGTACATCACATGCAAGTACATCTAATGCTAGTACATCTCATGAAAGTACATTCCAGGCAAGTGCTTCGCATCCAAGTATATCGCAGCCAAGTACTTCTCATGCAAGTACATCTCATGCAAGTACATCTCATGCAAGTATATCTCATGCAAGTACATTCCAGGCAAGTACTTCGCATCCAAGTATATCGCAGGCAAGTACTCACGCAAGTACATCCCAGGCAATTACTTCTCATACAAGTACACCCCATCAAATTGATGCTCATGCAAGTGATTCTCTTGCAAGTGATTCTCATGCAAGTACATCAGAAGCAAGTACTTCACAAGCAAGTACATCACAAGCAAGTACATCACAAGCAAGTACATCACATGCAAGTACATCACATGCAAGTACATCACAAGGAAGTACATCACAAGCAAGTACTTCTCAAGCAAGTGATTCTACTGCAAGTATATCCCATGCCAGCGATTCTCATGCCAGTACACCACAAGCAAGTACCCCCCATCTCAGCAGTTCTCATGCAACAGATTCTCATGCAAGTACATCCCAAGCAAGTACACCCGAAACAAGTACTTCTCATGCAAGTGCATCGCATGCAAGTACATCTCAAGCGAGTACATCCCATGCAAATACTTCGCCTACAAGTAAACACGAAGCAAGTATTTCGCAAGCAAGTACATGCCATGCAAATACGTCACATGCTGCAAGAGATGTGGGAGTATTTAATTCTATGACTGTTAAAGCTGAAGACACTTCAATCCCATCTTCCTTCAGTGGCAAATTTCTACAAAGGATTATGCCACCGAGGAAAGTTTTGAGTCGGCACATGCCTTTGAAGAAGCGTTGGGAATTAACACAACATCATGGAGAGACTGATATAAGTGATGATACATCACCCGCTGATGATGATGATGACATGAGAACGCTGCCGAATTTTCCGCGCTTCCCCACAATTGAGTACAGGCGAAAAGAGTTTGTTAGTGATATTGACGAAATTGCAGCTAAAAAATCAAAATTGTGCAAGGATGCTGAAGTAAGCGATGTTCTTATGGATGATTTACAAGCAGAAAGAGGTGGGTCGGAAAAGAAGGACGACGGGAATGATGAAGGGTCGCAGAAAGAGGTCCAAAGTTGTGGAGCTGTAAACCTTGCTGAGAAGGAGAAATTAACAACTCTTCAGCGGGAGCTGGAATGTCCTAAACATGATTCCTCTTCAACATTAAAGAAGAGTCCTGGGATAAATTCAAGCATACTGGAAGATGAAGATGCTGTGGCAGGCTCTAAGGTGGAGATAACGACACCGAAATCACAAAAAACACGAGTTAACACAGAATTCGCCGAGAAATCGAAAGATGGAGAAGAGGTGGAAAGTTCTAAAGGTGCTTTATTTTCATCGTCAAAGAAGAGTCCTGAGTTCGATTCAGGCATACCGGAGGCGGAGGATAAAGATACTATCCTAGGCTCTAAACCGAAGGAAAAGTGTAAAGAAAATGCCAAAAAAAGCGGTAAGACTGAATTTCCGGAGAAAAAGAAGGATTTGAAAACCGCTAGGACTGGATCGCCAGCAACCGCAAAGAAAATCCCTGATAGTAGTTCAGATAGCGGGGACGATAAGGATGATGCGGCAGTATCTAAGCTGGGGAAGAAATCTAAGAAAATTAAAAAAAAACGTGGCGGGACAGAACTTTCAGATAAAGCGGAAGACAGAGAAAAGCTGGAAAGCTCTAAACTTGCATTCTTTTCAACGTTAAAGAAAAGTACTGAGTCCAATCCAGGCATACCGGAGGATAAGGATACCAAGGTAGATTCTAAAGCGAAGAAGAAACCTAAAAAAAACCAACAGAAAAGTGGTGACGTAGAATTTCCAAAGAAATTGGAGTTGAAAGTTGCTGCCTCCTCAACCACAAAGAAGGCCGCCGAGACTAGTTGCGAAATGCTGGAAGATGATGGTGCTGCGGTAGTTTCCAAGTGTGATAAAATGCCCAAAAAACCTGATGTGGAAGAAATAGCTGGGAAAGGGACATCATTTACCTCTAAGCAAGCGCTGGAGAGTTCTACAGGGGTGCTCTGGTCAAACGCAAAGAGTGATTCGAATAAGGATGCTGTAGAAATTGTCAGCGTGGACATGAAGACTCCGAAAAATCCCAAAAAGCGCGCTCTCAAAGAATTTGCAGAGATCGAGAAATTAATTTGTGCGGAACTTGGGCTGCAGAATGTAAGTGCTGCTACGCCCTCAACATCAAGTAAACCGTTGTTGAATAATTCAGGAGCAGTGCCGCCAAATGACTCTAAAGTAGATTTAAATGTGGATGCAAAGACACCGAAGACAACCAAAAAGCGTGCTTCAAGAAACTTTGCAGAGAAAGACAATAAATTGATTGTTGGGGGGCAGAAGTGGGAGAGCGCTAAGGCTGCTTCCCCCTCAACAACAAAGAATCGATCTTTGAATATTTTAGGTGCATCGAAGCCGGAGGATAGTGTGACAATTGTGAACGTGGAAATGAAGACTCCTGCAAGTGGCAGAAAGCGTAGACGTGTGCCCCGAAATCCCAATCAGCAAGCAAGTGAACCAACCAATCGGCAAACAAGTGAACCAACCCCATCTACTCCAACTACTAAAAATGACACTCCCAAAGCAGAGAGTGGCCCACCAACTAAAAAGCGTAAAGTGCAGGAGAAGAAACCAACAGAAGGAACAGCAGATAAAGCAACAACTGAGCGCGTTGAAGAGAGAGGGACCACAACCACAGCAGAAATGCCAGCAACTAACGCTGCTCAAGCGCATCTCTTGCCAAGCCCTGCAACACCTGCTGAGCCGCCGAAGAAGCGCCGCGGTCGTGCTCCAAAAGTGTTGCCCGTTAACGAACAAGTGGCTCCTTTCAATCCGCGCCTGCTGCTCATCACCAAGCGCGAAGCTCTGGACACCGATAAGGTGCTGACTGCCACTAAGGCCAGTGTGGGTCCCATACAGTGTGGTCTGTGCTTGGCCAAAACCAACCAACAGAACTGGAGCAAACATTTAAGCGAGCATTATGGCGTTGGCTGGATAGTCGGCGAGAAGGCTGTGGTGAGTACTTTCATATCCGCTTACGTGAGCGACTCTAGTAACTTTGTGCAAATTTCATTTCCTTGACAGGATGTGACCTCGCGCAATGTGGTGCTAATGGCCATGATCAACTACTTCAAAGAGTTGAAGGCGACCAAGGGCGGCCTGGCGTGTCGGATGTGCCAACGTGTGTACCGCTCGGCCTTGGGTTTGCTGATACACATCGAAATGTGTGGCACGACCCAGCCGCGGGTCACGTGCGATAATTGTGGCCGAAATTACACCAAATTGTCGCTGGTCGCTCATGTGCGCTCTTGCTTGAGGGATAATGACAACCAGGACGTGGCCAAGGCGGAAGCAAAAGTAACTGCTAAGGAAACACCCGTGGAGGTTTTGAACAATTTCGGGCGAGTCAAGCGCGCCTCATTGATGAAGTAAGCGTTTAGTTTTGTTGGGTTCAACTCGGCTGTGATTAGGGTGCAATGTGATGCGTAGATTCGCTATATTAGGAGGATGTGAATATCCTAGACAAATGCTATTTGCATCTTAATCACATCCGAGGGAATAATAATACATCAATTTATTAAACATTTGATTCTTGTTCCCCCTTTAGAGCTGAGAGCAAATTAAAAGCCATTGGCGAGAGTATTGTGGCTGAGGCACGATCAGTGAGTGCCAAACCCCAAGATGTATGTCACAGGAGATGCGAGCGTCGTTTAAAATGTTATTTAAAATTTGTTGTTATTTGCAGCACATCAAGTATCAGCAACCTTACGATGTAATTTATGAAGCTGCATGGACCAGTGACTTGGCCAAATTGGGCAAAGCTCGTTGCCCCCACAAAACATGCCCATTTAAAGCGACCGATCTGCAGACTTTGATACAACATGCCAATAATTGCAGATTTGCCGCCAAGCCGGGCTATTATTGCCTCATTTGCAAGAGCCAGTCGATGACCTTTCCGAGCGAAGACGCAGCCCTTAAGCACATTGCTAGCGAGCACAGCAATTATTTATCATTTGATGATTTTGAGGCGGATGGCTCCGATTGTGGCATAAAAACCGACGACAATGAGACCAGCGATGATGATAACTTGAACTCCACTGAGTGTTCTACTGACGATGCACATGTCCCGTCTAAGCCAGCGCCCGCAACTACTCAATCATCAAGGAGGCGACGTCCGGCAAAAGTGGACCTCGACAACCTGGCGAAAACGAATCATTTACGTGGTATGCAAGCAAGCGGCGAATAAACTAATCAAAAACTGAGCACTATTCCATTTGATCAAATTTGTTTATTGCAGTTTATCCACCACGAGCAAGTAATATTACAGCTTTAGTGGCGCGAAGGTGGAAGGATTTGTAAGTGTGCGATTTAGCGATTTGCGACGAGTGTTTATCCTTCAATTTGTTTTTTTCAGCACTGATTTTAATTATGCCAAAGATTTGCTCGGCAAAAACGTTTTCCCTTCCTACAAAGTGAGCTCTGGAGAAGGCCTCGAGAATTATCTGCCAAAGCAGCACACTTCAATGAAGTTTCTTTACACCAAAGGCTGTCAATTGGACAATAAAGTCAAGATTAAAGATCAACCCAACTGGCAGGAATTGAAACGCTTTGAGTCGACTACCACAAAAAGTAAATGAGACCGTTATTTAAATGCATTTCCTTTACTAAACTCCCAACTCCTCCTTGCTATAGGTCATCAGTATGTTTTTGTGGGTGCACCTGTCAAAGTAGTTGCCTGGGCACCGTTGCCAGACCACGTGCACGATCAATATTTGGCAGTCGCCTATCGCAAGGACATTGGAAAGTATACTCGCTTGTGCAATCCCAGCACCGCACCAACGACTATTCTACTATTTCGCGTGACTAGCCCGGACAATGGATCACCACCGCAAACGAGACTGCATTATGCCATAAAAATACCGGACGGTCAAGTGCACAGCATGGCTTTTTTGCCCAGCGGCGGATACGATGGCGATAACAATCGTTTAGGTCTGCTGGCCGTGGCCACTATTACTAGCACCATTAACGTATACGCTCTGCCTTTGAGTGTGAAAGATGACCACAAACAGGAGAGTGAGGGGAAAAGCAACCAAGATAGCCAGACAGATATCCAGCAAGACAACAACCAGAATAACAACCAGAATAACAACCAGGATAACAACCAGGATAACAACGATGATCCCTTCGATGTGCTCGATCTGCAACCAGCCTTCACGTTGATTTTATGCCTGGAACCAACTAAACACGTTATCACTGATACTCAGTGTTTGCAAATATGTTGGTCGGAGGTAACTTCAAACACAAATTGCAAGACTAAAATGGGATCTGGCAGACCTTCAAGCCATTGGTTAGGTCAGATTAGTAAGCAAGAGGTATTTGGGCGGTATTTGTGAGGTATTTAGGAGGTATTTGGGAGGTATTTGGGAGGTATTTGTGAGGTATTTGGGAGGTATTTGTGAGGTATTTGGGAGGTATTTGTGAGGTATTTGTGAGGGTGTTTGTCAGCTATTTGTGAGGTATTTGTGAGGTATTTGTGAGGTATTTGTGAGGTATTTGGAGGTATTTGTGAGGTATTTGGAGGTATTTATAAGTTATTTGTGAGATATTTCTGTGAATTTATGCAAGAGGCGTGTGTGAACACAGTCCTGCAATCCTGTTTCACACTGCAATGGACAGTCTAGCAAGGAAGCTCTTTCATATTTGTATATTCCCAGCAGTGAAACTGTTTCATGCTTGGACATAGCGAGCAGGTGCTGGTATGAAGGAGGAGGATGCAAACTAGCTAGACAAGCCAGGCCTGAAATGAATCTCAAGAGCTCAAAAGATCCATTTTCCTTAAGCAGACAAAATATACGTACCGTCACAAGTGTTCTAAAGGGATACTGGACTCTGGTTACTCATGGTAGGAGATTGGTTATGGGAGAGATTGGGAAACCATTTACATGGTTGAGCAGGAGTAGGAGTCTAACGAACACCTGATCTGCACGTGTCCAGCGCTGTCCAAAAGGACAACTATCTTCCGGGGCGGCTACATCTTGGGCAACTACTTCCTGCGCAACTACTTCCTGGGCGACTACTTCCTGGGCGACTACTTCCTGGGCGACTACTTCCTGGGCGACTACTTCCTGGGCGACTACTTCCTGGGCGACTACTTCCTGGGCGGCTACTTCCAGGGCGACTACTTCCTGGACTCCCTGGGAGACATATTTCGTACACAAAAAAAGGTTCCATCAAAGGCTTTATCAAAAGCTCCAAATTGCTGGACAATTGAGAGGGAATGGGACTTTTGTCAGGATATTAGTAGAAATGTTCCACATTGTATTCGGATTTGCATTTGAGTTGCAGTGGACGCCAGAGAGGGAATTGGAATAGTGTGCTTTGAACACCTTAATGTGGAAATTGGAATAGGAAGGAACATTTTTGGACGACTCCTGCTCAGCTCTGGCATATAATTGAATTGATATTCTTTCGTTTTCCAGGCGACCGGACACATACACATAGTTGCGGGCTTTTCTAACGGCTGGATCGGCATTTGGGATATTTCGGAGGACGAAGACAATCTCGGTTCCTTCCTTATTGATGGTGTGCGTAAGTTTGTGCCTATGTCCTGTTTCTACAGCGGTGAAAGGTGCACAAACAGTAAGTGAATTTATTTCCATTGTGCTTATTATTGTAGTTGAAGTGATGCTATTAACTACTTTCACTTTTCGAATGATATCTTTAGAACTCGCCCTCCATTACGACACCAACGGGCTGCGTTGGTTGGCTGTTCTCTGCTCTGCCCGTAAATTTGTCATGTATGACTTGCGTGATATGGCGAAACCGGTTACGATGAGAGATGAAAACATGAAAAATGTTATAGAATCGTTTGAGTGGTCTCAGTTATCGCCGAATTTGCTGATGGCCTTCTCCGATGCCATTCCAACTCGTAAGTTCTAGTCAAGTACATATTTAGCAAGACTCTCAAATCTGGTTACTGGATGAGTACAGTAGTAGTGTTGTCTCACTCAAGCAAGATGCACCTCAAATTTCCAATACGTTACAATTGAGTGAACCAACTTCATAGCTGAACTCTTTCATTAACAGAATGACCATGAGTAAATTATTGCACGGGGATCTGTGCTTCGTAACTTATCCTGTAAGTCAAGGCTTAACTCCGTCGCAAGTTGAAATTTACTTCAACTTATTTGGGTGTGCGGGGTACCGCAATAGCTGATGAACTAGCAAACTGTGGGTCTGGGGGTACTCCAATGGGACCAGAGTCACTTATTGGTATGACTACGGACTATTGATTGATAGCAGGGATTATTGATTGCATCAAGAGCCATGTGAATAATATTCACAAGAATCGATGGTGCGATTCAGTGGCCTGCAAAACAACCAAGTGCTTTCTAGAGAGCCCCAACAAGAGAGTTACAGATTTCCTTCTAACATTACAAGGAAAGATCTTCGATCACTGGTTGGGCTAATCTCGGGGCATAATCATATTTCTTCGATGCGTAGCGTCGAGAGTCCGAACTGCGCTTCCTATTTGAGGGAAGAACAATACGACTCGGAGCCAATTCTCTATGTTTATCTTGCCTTTGCCAGAATGAGGAGGCACATATTAGGGGCAGATGTATTGGGTGGGAATGCACAATGTATATTTTTTTATCCCTGAACAGACTTCTAAGATTCATAAAATAGTCAAAGAACTTTGAAAAGGTGTAACTTCCCTTTCTCAATCCTCTATCTCCATAATGTTCCAGAATAAGAGGTATATTGTCACTTAATTTGAGGTGCTTCATTGTATCACTTTATATTGAAAATGAGTTACTCAGAGTAATCGTATATTATCACCTCATTTGAGGTGCTTCATTGTACAATTTTCTATTGGAAATAAGCTACCTAGAGTAATGGCATATTATCACATCATCTGAGGTGCTTCATTTTACAATTTTCTATTGGAAATAAGTTGCCCAGAGTAATGGTATATTATCACATCATCTGAGGTGCTTCATTGTACAATTTTCTATTGGAAATAAGTTGCCTAGAGTAATGGTATCTTATCACCTCATTTGAGGTGCTTCATTGTACCACTTTATATTTAAAATGAGTTACCAAGAGTAATGGCATATTATCACCTCATTTGAGGTGCTTCATTGTACAATTTTCTATTGGAAATAAGTTGCCCAGAGTAATGGTGTATTATCACCTCATTTGAGGTGCTTCATTGTACAATTTTCTATTGGAAATAAGTTTATCAGAGTAATGGCATATTATCACATCATCTGAGGTGCTTCATTGTACAATTTTCTATTGGAAATAAGTTGCCTAGAGTAATGGCATATTATCACCTCATTTGAGGTGCTTCATTGTACAATTTTCTATTGAAAATAAGTTACTCAGAGTAATGGCATATTATCACATAATCGGAGGTGCTTCATTGTACAACTTTGTATTGAAATTAAGTTACTCAGAGTAATGGCATATTATCACCTCATTTGAGGTGCTTCATTGTACAATTTTCTATTGGAAATAAATTGCCCAGAGTAATGGTGTATTATCACCTCATTTGAGGTGCTTCATTGTACAATTTTCTATTGGAAATAAGTTACTCAGGGTAATGGCATATTATCACCTCATTTGAGGTGCTTCATTGTACAATTTTCTATTGGAAATAAGTTGCCCAGAGTAATGGTATATTATCACCTCATTTGAGGTGCTTCATTGTACAATTTTCTATAGGAAATAAGTTACTCAGAGTAATGGCATATTATCACCTCATTTGAGGTGCTTCATTGTACAATTTTCTATTGGAAATAAGTTACTCAGGGTAATGGCATATTATCACCTCATTTGAGGTGCTTCATTGTACAATTTTCTATAGGAAATAAGTTACTCAGAGTAATGGCATATTATCACCTCATTTGAGGTGCTTCATTGTACAATTTTCTATTGGAAATAAGAAATCCAGAGTAATGGCATATTATCACCCCATTTGAGGTGCTTCATTGTACAATTTTCTATTGGAAATAAGTTGCCCAGAGTAATGGTATATTATCACCTCATTTGAGGTGCTTCATTGTACCATTTTCTATAGGAAATAAGTTACTCAGAGTAATGGCATATTATCACCTCATTTGAGGTGCTTCATTGTACAATTTTCTATTGGAAATAAGTTACTCAGGGTAATGGCATATTATCACCTCATTTGAGGTGCTTCATTGTACAATTTTCTATAGGAAATAAGTTACTCAGAGTAATGGCATATTATCACCTCATTTGAGGTGCTTCATTGTACAATTTTCTATAGGAAATAAGTTACTCAGAGTAATGGCATATTATCACCTCATTTGAGGTGTTTCATTGTACAATTTTCTATTGGAAATAAGTTGCCCAGAGTAATGGTATATTATCACCTCATTTGAGGTGCTTCATTGTACAATTTTCTATAGGAAATAAGTTACTCAGAGTAATGGCATATTATTACCTCATTTGAAGTGCTTCATTGTACAATTTTCTATTGGAAATAAGTTGCCCAGAGTAATGGTATATTATCACCTCATTTGAGGTGCTTCATTGTACAATTTTCTATTGGAAATAAGTTGCCCAGAGTATTATCACCTCATTTGAGGTGCTTCATTTTACAATTTTCTATTGGAAATAAGTTGCCCAGAGTAATGGCATATTATCACATCATCTGAGGTGCTTCATTGTACAATTTTCTATTGGAAAAAAGTTGCCCAGAGTAATGGTATATTATCACCTCATTTGAGGTGCTTCATTGTACCATTTTCTATAGGAAGTAAGTTACTCAGAGTAATGGCATATTATCACCTCATTTGAGGTGCTTCATTGTACAATTTTCTATTGGAAATAAGTTACTCAGAGTAATGGCATATTATCACCTCATTTGAGGTGCTTCATTGTACAATTTTCTATTGGAAATAAGTTGCCCAGAGTAATGGTATATTATCACATCATCTGAGGTGCTTCATTGTACAATTTTCTATTGGAAAAAAGTTGCCCAGAGTAATGGTATATTATCACCTCATTTGAGGTGCTTCATTGTACCATTTTCTATAGGAAATAAGTTACTCAGAGTAATGGCATATTATCACCTCATTTGAGGTGCTTCATTGTACAATTTTCTATTGGAAATAAGTTGCCCAGAGTAATGGCATATTATCACCTCATTTGAGGTGCTTCATTGTACCACTTTATATTTAAAATGAGTTACTCAGAGTAATGGCATATTATCACCTCATTTGAGGGGTTTCTTTGTGGCACCTTATATTGCAAAAAAGTTATTCAATTCATCTGAGGTGCTTCATTGTACCACCTTATATGGCAAAATATGTTAATCATACCAACTCTCTACAAGTGAGTACCCGCAGTTCATGTATCTCCACATTTCAGCTCTTGAGTTCAGCATGAGTTGCTCTGTTACCCTGTTTGTTGGTTGGAATATTTGCCCCTTTATTGAATTGTTGCCCTGTTCTATTAAAGTACTCTTATATTGATTTATAATAATACATTTGTGATTTCCTTTATAGAGGGTCGTTCCTTAAATTCCCTCAGTCCCGTGGGCACACTGTTCTGCAACCACAAAATGGACCATGTGATTTGTGCTGTCACGCAAGTCCATTTCAATCCCTTACAAAATGTGATCGCCTACGGCACAGACAATGGGGACATTGTCTTCCTCAATCCGCGTGAATTCCACCTGGACGATGTATTAATAAAGAGCGGTAAAAATTCGAAAGCAGTCGCTTTGATGGATATGAAGGCTTTGCCACAGGGCAACAACGAAGCAGTCGAACTCAAGTTGAATGAGTTGCGCAAGGAGCTGCCTGTGGACGATCCGGATTACAAAACTAAATACGGCATCGTGTTTGGACCGATCGTTAAGGTGAGTATCACAACTAAATTCGATTAACATCACCAATTGACATCAAATTTTCCTCCTCACAGTACGTGCCCGATGCACACAAGCGTTACTATTACACTGAGCGACCCGTGCCGGTGCTCAATTATCGACGATATATGCGCATCAACAGTCTGAAGTTCAACTTAAACGCGAAGGGCAGTCGCTGGGTTGCCGTGGGCTACGAAAACGGCTTCCTGCGCATTGTAAACTTCCATCGAGATTTATTCTTCCATACAAATTAGTCTTCTAGAGCCACCACACCAGCTACATACTAAGCTCATTATATTATAAACCCATTGACCAGCGTACTTGTAAAAATCAATATAGGCAATTCGTAATATGTTAATTATATTATATTACCAATTATTAACTTCCCTCTACATTCGTTGTACATGAATCAACTGTAAATTGCCATCTTAATTTACCGAAGCAGGTATTTCCAGTTTTACGTGAGTTTCTAATGTGATTCCTTGCTAAATATGGGCCCCGCGCAGCACCCGATTCAGCCGGAGCCACATTAAAATATGACGTAAAACAGTAAAAAGATAATTTAATGTAAAAATTAAACTTAGTAATTTAAAAACTATATATAAACCATAATTTATTATACAAAAGCAACTGTTACGTAGAAATAAAATGACATTATCTATGATTATAATTTATTATAAAAAACAAAATGCATTTGTTGCTCTATTTGTTTATTGTCAATTAGTCATTAGAACGCAGCACTGTGGTCACCTGCCAGACGCCGCCTCAGAACTAGCGAGTCACAAATCGTTCAGAGTGAAACTGAGACCACTCTCGTTGGTTTCTGGTAGGTTAGGTTAGAGGCTCAGCCCGGGAAAGCTCATTTTACCACTTAAAGGCTCATTGTGATACCATAAGAAACCGGCGCGACTCCCCCTATCCGCGTGGGGAACCAGTGCGATTCCGAGACGAACCTAGCTATGATCCTGTTATTTCAGGAGCAGAGTGACAAAGCAGAAACGTCAACAGAAACAGAAATCAGTTCATTTGCAACAGAAACTACAAAATTTAACGACAGATATGACAGAACAAACATAAACAATTCGTCAGTTCTTTCTGTTCTGTCGGCAAACGGTTATTTTGAAAATTACCTTTTGCCGACAGAACAGAAAGAACTGACGAATTGTTTCTGTTCGTTCTGTCATTTCTGTCGATAAAAATTGTAGTTTCTGTTGCAAATGTACTGGATTCTGTTTCTGTTGGCGTTTTTGCTTTGTCACTCTCCACCTTGAGGGAACATAATTGGATCAGAATGAAGAAGGAAAGAACAAAAAAAAAATAATGAAAGGAAAAGAGAAGAAGAGTTATAGAGATACAGAAAGAGATAAAGAGGGAAATAAAGATACAGAGAGATAAAGAGAGAAATAAATATAGAGATAGTGAGAGATGAAGATAGTAAAGATTGAGAAATAGAAACCTAGAGGTATAGATATATGAATAGATAAGAGAGAGAAAGAGAGACAGAGAGAGAGAAAGAAATATACAGATAAAGAAAGAGATACAGAGAGAGAAAGAGAGATACAGAGAGAGAAAGAGAGATACAGAGAAAGAAAGAGAGATACAGAGAGAGAAAGAGATACAAAGAGAGAAAGAGATACAGATAGAGAAAGAGAGAAATAAATATAGAGATAGTGAGAGATGAAGAGAGAAGTAAAGATTGAGAAATAGAAAACTAGAGGTATAGATATACAGTATTGGCCAAAACCTAAGCACCCCTCAGTACATTTATGTATAGATAAGAGAGATACAGAGAAAGAAAGAGATACAGAGAGAGAAAGAGATACAGAGAGAAATAGAGATACCGATAAAGATACAGAGAAAGCCAGAGAGATACAGAGAGAGAAAGAGATACAGAGAGAGAAATAGAGATACAGAGAAAGAAAGAGAGATACAGAGAGAGAGATACAGAGAGAGAGAAAGAGAGATACAGATAGAGAAAGAGAGAAATAAATATAGAGATAGTGAGAGATGAACAGAGAAGTAAAGATTGAGAAATAGAAAATTAGAGGTATAGATATATGAATAGATAAGAGAGTGAAACAGAGATACAGAGAGAGAAAGAAAGATACAGAGAAAGAAAGAGATACAGAGAGAAAGAGATTTAGAGAGAGAGAAAGAGAGATACAGGAGAGAAAGAGATACAGAGAGAGTGAGGAAGAGATACAGAGAGAGAAAGAGATATACAGGAGAGAAATAGAGATACAGAGAGAGTGAGAAAGATATACAGAGAGAGAGAGAGAAAGATATACAGAGAGAGAGAGAGAGAGAGAAAGAGAGATACAGAGAGAAAGAGAGATTCAGAGAGATACAGAGGGATAGAAAGAGAGAGAAAGAGAGAGAGAAAGAGAGATACAGAGGGAGATAAAGAGAGGTACAGAGAGAGAAGTAGAGATACAGAGAAAGAAAGAGAGATACAGAGGGAGAAAGAGAGATACAGAGAGAGAAATAGAGATACAGAGAGATATACAGAGTGAGAAAGAGATACAGAGAGAGAGAAGTAGAGATACAGAGAGAGAAGTAGAGACATAGAGAGAGAGAAGTAGATATACAGAGAGAGAGAAGTAGAGATTCAGAGAGAGAGAAGTAGAGATACAGAGAGAGAAGTAGAGATACAGAGAGGGAGAAGTAGAGATACAAAGAGAGAGAAGTAGAGATACAGAGAGAGAGCAGTAGAGACACAGAGAGAGAAGTAGAGACACAGAGGAGAGATAAGTAGAGATACAGAGAGGGAGAAGTAGAGATACAAAGAGAGAGAAGTAGAGATACAAAGAAAGAGAAGTAGAGATACAGAGAGAGAGAAGTAGAGATTCAGAGAGAGAGAAATAGAGATACAGAGAGAGAGAAGTAGAGATACCGAGAGAGAGAAGTAGAGATTCAGAGAG
Source organism: Clusia tigrina (assembly GCA_920105625.2). Classification (NCBI taxonomy): domain Eukaryota; kingdom Metazoa; phylum Arthropoda; class Insecta; order Diptera; family Clusiidae; genus Clusia; species Clusia tigrina. The sequence continues at coordinate 189,430,080 of OV050032.1, forward strand.
AGAGAAGTAGAGATACAGAGAGAGAGAAGTAGAGATTCAGAGAGAGAGAAATAGAGATACAGAGAGAGAGAAGTAGAGATACAGAGAGAGAGAAGTAGAGATACAGAGATTTGAGAAGTAGAGATACAGAGAAAGAGAGATATAGTGAGAGAGAAAGAGAGATACAGAGAGAGAGAAAAAGATACATATAGAGAAAGAGAGGAGAGATACATAGAAAGAGAATGAGAAATATAGAGAGAAAGAGATTAGGAGTGTAATAGATAGGTGGGGCTTTCACCAGGTCTGTCATCTATCGAGACAAACTCCAATATATATATCCTCTGTTGACTGGGGGATGGGGCCATCATTAAGTTTAATAGCAGGGAGTGCCGCCTTCCTACCTAGAAAAGTAAAGTGGAGTACACTGTGGGTATCTTTCTGGACATAGAGGGTGCTTTTTATAATGCTACCGCTGACAGCATGTGCAGCTCTGCTCGACGTCATGGTGTAGACACTGTGCTGATTAATTGGATTCGTTCATTGCTTCCCAATAGAGTTATTGTAAGGGTAGGAGAGCAGGATGTGTGGGGGGAATTGTTGGGGTTGCCCTCAGGGTGGCGTGGTCTCTCCATTACTCTGGTGCTTGCTCATTGACTATTTGCTCGTCTTCATAAATGATTCTGATATCTACGCTCTGGCATATGCTGCGTAATTGCTGGAATTCTCTTATGCAGCTCTGCAGGAAAGTGGAGTATACTCTGAATAAGATTGACAAATGGTGTGAGGCAAATGGACTTCCGCTCAACCCCATTACAGCCAATCTAGTTCTCTTGACTGGATAAGGAGGAAGGATGAAAGTTTTGTTCTGCCCACATCAGAGGGGATCACTATTCAGTTATTCGGGGAGGTGAAATATCTTGGGGTAGTCCTTGATAAGAAGCTTCCCTAGAAATCACACGTTGAACTAAAGGTAGCGAAAGCACTGTCAGCTTTTCGGCAGTGCAAGAGAATCTTTGGCAAGACATGGGGTCTGGCTCCTTCGAAAGTCCTTTGGATTTACAAGGTAGTGATCAGATCCATAATATCCTACGCATCGGTGGTCTGGGCTAAAATATGGTCTCTTAAGGGGGTTAAATCTGCCTTATCTAGATTCGCCTAGAGAACTGTGGCTATTTGTTGTATTGAAGACTTTCCCTCAACTTCTGGCCCAGCTCTTATGCGCTGCTGAATTTTCCCGCTCTATATGTTTTTTTGCAAGGAGATGGATGGGTTCTTGAATCTATTATTGGCCCTGACATGGGCACTGTTATCCTTTGTATGCGCTGGACTGACTGTGGTGGAAAGCAGATGGTATGGCAGAAGTGTTTGTGCCTGCAGTGACAGTCAGGAGGCCGCGCCGACGGCAAAAGCTCCTTGTCTCCTCCAAGCAAGTACTGTTGAGTAAATCCAGATAAAATTATGATGGAATGAATAATAGTCTGATGCTAACATGGGTTCCAGGACTTATAGTTGTTGTGGGGACTGAAGTGGTGGATAAACTTCCGAATAAAGGATCTGATAACAGTTTTACCCGTACCTTTTCCTGGCATTAGCGCCACTATTAGAGATTGGTTTGCGCCACAATTAGAGATTTGTGCGTAGATTCGTGAATGGGAATCCTGACGAGGCAGTGGGTGAACACAGGCTGTGCTACCTGTTACTTCCGATAGAACGTCAAGGTTTCTTCTCTTGGTAGGAGAGACTGTAGACTTCGGGTAGGACTGATGATGTCGGTCATTTTGAGTGGGCTAAGCATATTGAATCGATGCCACCAGGTGGGCGGCGTAGAAGGGGAAGACCAGCGTTACGATGGAAGGACCAAGTTCAGGAAGACTCGGTGTTTCCAACTGGCGTCAGAGTGCGCTTAGCTGAGGCGACTGGCGAAGGCCAATAACTCGGCAATGATCAACAATACTAGTCTGCCAATGATGATGATGATGATGATGATGACGAAGCCTATGAAAATGATAGGCATTGCAGACAATGCACTTTGCCAGGCTTGTGGAGAGGAACATGAGACTGTGGACCTCTTTTTGTCCGCGTGCTCTGCTTTCGCTAGAATCATAATATGATATTGTTACCATAACGCTCGAACTCTGGGTGCTGCGTATTCCAGCCTGGAAAGAGAGGCAAAGTGAGTGGATCTAAAGTTGAACGAGGATAAGACGAAATACATGCTGGCAGCACATAAAGAGTCTCAGAGTCTTGGACAACACGTTGCTGTTGGCGTCTGCAACTTTGAAGCTGTAACATGGGTCTACCTAGGGACCAGGATCTACATCAGTTTAGAAGTCAAACGGAGAATTGCTTTAGCCAACAGATGTTAATTTGGGCTTAGTAGCCAGCTAAAGAGTAGAACCCGTTCTCGACAAACAAAGCTAACGCTGCATCAAGTCCCTGACCATTCCCGTTCTGCTATGGAGCAGAGATGGGCGATGACAAACAGTGACGAACAGGCGTGATGTGTGTTTGAAAGACGACACTCACGCGGTGAGTGTCGGATCAGATAGAACGATGAGTTGGGCGAGCTATACTCCGATATAGTCGAGCGAATCAAACTCAAGCGGCTATGCTAGCTAGGTCACGTCGTGCGGAAGGTTGAAACTGCTCCAGCCCGGAAAGTGTTCGATTCAAAGCCTCAACGTGGGCGCCGGAGGAGGGGAAGGCCGAGATAGAAAGACCAAGTCCTTTCAGGACGCAGCATTTCCAACTGGCAGAGCCGACTGGCGAAGGCTCATCATACAGCATTGACTCACGATACGATACGAGTATCGACATTCCTTCTCATGGTGTTTATATGGGAACAACATCGCAACCATTTAATTCACACGCTCATGTAAGGCGAAAAAGGGTATCTCACAGTCGGTCTAACCCGATTTCAGCTTTCTTTACTTGTTTTCTGTAATAATCCTGCATGCCGCACCTGGTCAAATGCTTGTGAGATTTCCAGAAATACTGCAGAGTAACTGGGGAGTGCTGTATCAAGATCCTATGGGAATAGTTTCTATGCGAAAGATCTTAAATCTTGCATGGCTCAGTACTCATCTGGCTCATCCTCTTCATGACAGAATCTGCAGTTTAGGTCTTGACTTAGTTTAATGTTAAACGTGGTCCGTGTGAGGGGTTAATCTGCTGTAAGACACTTCGTCAAGGCTGACGTTTCTCCCGGTTAGGCTCAGCAGGAATGCTGAGGTTCAGAGAGGAATTTTGAAAGAAACGAGTTAATGGAAGTTAATACCTATCGAGACCAATTCGTTATGAATAAGTATCAAAATTGATTTCTGGTCATTTTGTTGACCTCTGCAAATATGGACAGGATTCGGGCTCAGATCTTGAAGTCAAATTTTTCTCGTATTTAGCTTTGTTAGCCTTTAATAAGTAGATAAGACTACAGACTATAATGAGGTGAGAGTATACCATCCCGAAGACTATCTCTGCTGATTGTCGCCTAGGTTTCGACATCGGGATCTGCCACCCAAACTTTTCGCCAAGTTTTGGGCTTATCCCAAACTTTTCGCCAAGCTTTGGGTTTATGACCAATTGCAGTCAAACATTTGAAACGATTCCAATAGATTCCTTCCTGACCCTGACCCAGAAATATTCATTCGTCATTTTTTCGTCACTCACTACGTGTTCAACGCTATTGAAAGGTAATTAGTGATACATCATTAATGAGAGGCTTTGGTAAAATGATGTAAACAACAAGTCATAAATAGCGAGTCATAAGCAATGAGTTATATCCGCTAAGGCCAGAGGCCAAAGTATTGAATTAGTTCTACCAACGATGTTTGTGTGCAACGTCCTCGTCACCCGTTCATTGTTTAAATAATGGATCGTGGGAATGTGGAATTCTTTATATCCTTCAATTTATTAACCAGATAGTTCGGTACACCTACTTCCGTGAACCGCTCCGTTCAGCAGAGAACATCTTCCAAGTCCGTTTTATCATTGAACTATTTTTGCACAAGCCTTTCTCATTGTTAGATCCGTCACTTCATTTACCAAAGATTCTTACCCGATCCATACAGGAATCCTTAATACAACTTTCCTATATCAATATTTCACCGTAGGCTGTTTGATACACTGTTGAAGACGCCTTAATCGAGTCCCTGTTATGAGGTTACAAGTAAAATAATCTCACTATTATGATCATTTCGGTTGGAGAGGGCGGAATATAATGTCAGTCATAGCGGAAAATATCAAACCCTGCAGATTTCGAGACTGATATTCCCACAAAGAAAATGTTTTTATAGCCATGGTACTAAACCACTTAAATCTAGTTTATGAGGTGAGACCTAAATATCACTCAAGACACCACTTCGCCTCCATAAAAGGTTCACAATTCTAAAGATTAAATCGCATGGACGTCAAATATTCTCCAAATGCTTCCCTGTGTTTTCCTTAGCAAACGTAATGTTAGCGGGTCCTCGAACTCGCACCATGAAATCCGTAAAGGAGAGACAGAGGGAAATCCACCATCATAGTGTAGCTTAGTAAATACGTCGCTAGATGGAGCTCACCATTAGACTGGCGCCATCTAGTTATCGTTTGGTAATATTTACTATAATCGCACATTTTTCCCTGTATCTTGTTTCCCACTTGAAGGGTATCGGCTTGTGATCCTCCGAAAGCTGTTACTTCTCTTAATCTGTGCTGGGTGAAAGTGACCAAGTATTTTGAATTTACTGTTTCTTCGTCTAATTGCCTATCGTAAGAGAGTGTTTTTGCTGGCCTTCGGATATTGACACTAACCCAGGAAAGATAAAGCAGCGTTTTGAATACCATCATTATGCAACAAGGGAAGGGTTCTAACCTCATAGAAGATCTTTATGCAAGGCATTGATTGATTTTCTACGGCAAAGTCTTATTCTTTAATGTAGAGATCTCTGATCTTTCCAACCCACCAGTTTTCTTTACCAAGTCAGCGTGTTTTTGGAAAATATTCTACTGACATATCCTATGGACTAGGTCCATGCCAAGAGCTTATATCTTTTACTTTTGGCTCACATCTCTCCAACATTCAAGTACTCTGTCCACAGATGATGGTAATAATGCCTGTTCTTCCAGCAGTGATTCGTAGTGTAGATAAGCCCAGAGAGTCCAAAGTTGGCATTTGATAACGTCGAGTGTATATGCCGTAAACTATATATTTCAATACCTCAATGAGGCTGTTACTCATACCTTCTCAGTGTCCCGGGCTCAATTTGGTTTTTCCGTACTTTGGCTTCAATATGTAGAAAATTAAATTGAAAATCCTGGGCTAGCGAAACATCATTTTTAGCTAATAATGTTGAGAGGATAATGATTTTGGTCACTGGTAAAAATTTTCAAATTCCTCGATTCCATTCAATTCGTGAATTGAATTCTTCTGAAAGTCGCCCAATATTTCCCCGGAATCGCAAAAATCAGTTGCCAATGTAAAATTTCCAAAAATATTGGAAGTGCAGCATTTTGTGCACCACTGCAACCCTGAAAAGTTCCATTTGTCAACAATGCCAGAGTTGCTTTCACCTTTTGATACGGATTTTACAGGTACCTCGAAAAATTACAAATGCCGTCCCGAACGGCGATCAAAGCTTCTCCGGATATTCGCGATGGACATTTAAGAGGAATTTCCACTATGGCCGCTCATTCGGATTTCTTTAATCCACGTCTCTTGCTTATTAGAAATCGCGCCCAATTGCACAGCGACGAGTCGTTGGTTGCAAATCAGGGTGCTGACAACTTGGGACCCATACAGTGTGGCCTATGTCTGATCAGAATCCAACAGGAGCATTGGTTTGGCCATCTGAAGGTACACTACGGAGTCGGCTGGATAGTTGGTAATAAAAAACCGGTAAGTGTTGCGTCTGTATATGCGCAGCTAACGACTCCTATATTTCAATGGACCGACAAAAACCTTGGCATTTTGAGAAGTTTTCCTGCTCCAGGTTGAGATCGTGCAATCGGTGAGTAAATGTCTTTTTGCTCTTACATTCCTTGCCAGGATATAACATCGCGAAGTGTAATTTTGGACATGATGAATCGCTACATCAAAGAATCGGATGCCAGCACTCGACTTTATTGTCGTATGTGCAAGCGTTCGTACCGTTCGGGTTTGAGCCTGTTGACCCACATCGAAATCTGTGGCATCTTGGCGTCCCGAGTGGTGTGCCAAAATTGTCATAAGTCTTACTCGAAAATGGCAATGACCAACCACTGGCGTGCTTGCATAAAGCGTCCGCGCAAACCACCATTGACATTGTGCCCACCACCCGTGCCGGCACCAACTGAACCGCCAAATCCTCTGGCGAATTTCATAAATTACTTCAATCGATTTAAAAGTGGGTTGCCAATGTAAGCCACCAGACATATCGATTAATTTTTTAATGGCCCTTCTGCTAACGATCGATCTCTTCCAGAACCACTACGAAAGAAGTGCAACCGCAGCGATCAACCGTATCGAACATTTTGCGGGTAAGTCACGACAGTGAACAAAAAATTTATCAACATTCTTTAAAGACTATGGTATTTCTTTCCATGACAAGCCTCAGAAATCGAATTGGCTACAACCACAGACCATCCTTCGTTGCCCACACAATCCTTGCACTTATGTTGCCAACGACCGAGCAACTCTGGCAGATCATGCCTACAACTGCATGTACGCTAAAGAGCCAAGCTATTACTGCTGGCTCTGCAAGCTGACCATTTGCTTCACTACCGAAGATGAGGCGGTCAGCCATGTTGCAAGGAAGCATTATGCGAATTCCTGCTGAGGAGGCCGCTGCATGTTACCACTCAGAGGAACGAAACCAACGAAATCAAAATTTACAATTTATAGTATCTGGTGCGAGTTCAACAACCCTGAAGTTAATCGTTGTAGCACTTACCAAGAGGATCTTTACAGAAGACTCGGAGCATATTTGAGGAGGCAACCTTTCTAGTCTCTAATTACAAAGAAATTCTGTTGAATAGAAAAACAAACTAGTCTGTTATATTGAATATTTTAAAGAAGTCTTGTTGGAAAATTAGTAATCTATGTTAACATTTTTAAATAATCCTTTGAAGGATTTAGATTTAGTGTTTGTTTTAAACATGTTTCAATCTATCTTCCGAAATAAAATTGTGGGTGGCACAAATTTGTTAAAATAATGTTAAAGAGGGAAGGTAAGTCCAGAAGGATGTGTGACAAACAATTCCATAACAGAAGAAAAGTCGCTCTGATCGAAGTGATTAGAACCCATCACTGATATTGCCATCTCTGTCGACAGTCTTCGCTTCACTAACTGGGTTTTCAGTGATATTCTATGTTATCCACACCTGGATGATCATCTGTCGAAACTAACCTGCATATCGAATTGTAATATGGGCCTGGAGACACCTTCATAGGCTCCAGAAGCGATTACTAATTTTACTGATAAGTCGGCTATAACGATTTGTTGGTCAAGGATCGACTTTAGTGATGAGCTTAGCAGCGGCTTTTTCAGAACCGCTGATTTGGTGACTATGACTATCAAGTCACCGGTATTTTCACTAGCGACCAACGTCACTGGTGACTTCCAACTCGGTGCTTTGAATAGGGAATATAGTCGATCCATTACTAGTGATTTGGTGACCGTGACTATCAAGTCACCGTTACTAGTGATTTGGTGACCGTGACTATCAAGTCATCGGTATTTTCACTAGCGACCAACGTCACTGGTGACTTCCAACTCGGTGCTTTCAATAGGGAATATAGTCGATCCATTACTAGTGATTTGGTGGACGTGACTATCAAGTCACCGTTACTAGTGATTTGGTGACCGTGACTATCAAGTCATCGGTATTTTCACTAGCGACCAACGTCACTGGTGACTTCCAACTCGGTGCTTTCAATAGGGAATATAGTCGATCCATTACTAGTGATTTGGTGGACGTGACTATCAAGTCACCGTTACTAGTGATTTGGTGACCGTGACTATCAAGTCATCGGTATTTTCACTAGCGACCAACGTCACTGGTGACTTCCAACTCGGTGCTTTCAATAGGGAATATAGTCGATCCATTACTAGTGATTTGGTGGACGTGACTATCAAGTCACCGTTACTAGTGATTTGGTGACCGTGACTATCAAGTCATCGGTATTTTCACTAGCGACCAACGTCACTGGTGACTTCCAACTCGGTGCTTTCAATAGGGAATATAGTCGATCCATTACTAGTGATTTGGTTGCCGTGACTATCAAGTCACCGTTACTAGTGATTTGGTGACCGTGACTATCAAGTCATCGGTATTTTCACTAGCGACCAACTTCACTGGTGATTTCCAACTCGGTGCTTTCAATAGGGAATATAGTCGATCCATTACTAGTGATTTGGTGGACGTGACTATCAAGTCACCGTTACTAGTGATTTGGTGACCGTGACTATCAAGTCATCGGTATTTTCACTAGCGACCAACTTCACTGGTGACTTCCAACTCGGTGCTTTCAATAGGGAATATAGTCGATCCATTACTAGTGATTTGGTGGACGTGACTATCAAGTCACCGTTACTAGTGATTTGGTGACCGTGACTATCAAGTCATCGGTATTTTCACTAGCGACCAACTTCACTGGTGATTTCCAACTCGGTGCTTTCAATAGGGAATATAGTCGATCCATTACTAGTGATTTGGTGGACGTGACTATCAAGTCACCGTTACTAGTGATTTGGTGACCGTGACTATCAAGTCACCGGTATTTTCACTGGCGACCAAGGTCACTGGTGACTGCCAACTCGGTGCTTTCAATAGGGAATATAGTCGATCCATTACTAGTGATTTGGTGGCCGTGACTATCAAGTCACCGTTGCTAGTGATTTGGTGACCGTGACTATCAAGTCATCGGTATTTTCACTAGCGACCAACTTCACTGGTGACTTCCAACTCGGTGCTTTCAATAGGGAATATAGTCGATCCATTACTAGTGATTTGGTGGACGTGACTATCAAGTCACCGTTACTAGTGATTTGGTGACCGTGACTATCAAGTCATCGGTATTTTCACTAGCGACCAACTTCACTGGTGATTTCCAACTCGGTGCTTTCAATAGGGAATATAGTCGATCCATTACTAGTGATTTGGTGGACGTGACTATCAAGTCACCGTTACTAGTGATTTGGTGACCGTGACTATCAAGTCACCGGTATTTTCACTGGCGACCAAGGTCACTGGTGACTGCCAACTCGGTGCTTTCAATAGGGAATATAGTCGATCCATTACTAGTGATTTGGTGGCCGTGACTATCAAGTCACCGTTGCTAGTGATTTGGTGACCGTGACTATCAAGTCACCGTTACTAGTGATTTGGTGACCGTGACTATCAAGTCACCGGCATTTTCACTAGCGACCAACGTCACTGGTGACTTCAAACTCGGTGCTTTCAATAGGGAATATAGTCGATCCATTACTAGTGATTTGGTGGCCGTGACTATCAAATCACCGGCATTTTCACTAGCGACCAACCATTTGCCTACCCAGCTCTTTTTATATCTGTGTTCAGATCTCTTACATAATTCCTTAGGACTGATATTCTTTAACTACTTTGGAACTTATAGGAGTGTTGTAGGAGGTTTTCGTAAAAATATACACTCAGACAGTGAATGACGTGAGCACTGAACAAAAACGACTGGAGAAGATCAACATTAGAGACAAAGGCCCAACTAGAGTTGTCTCTTTGTTGAAGCTGTTTGGGTACGACGAGACACTTCGGCAATCCAGTTTGACTGTCGTTTCAAATATAGATTATTCTCCTTTAGATAATGTCATTGCAGAAGGTCAATGAGGTGACAGATAATTGAGGTCTAGTGCAGATTTACGTTGTCGCACTGTTGATGTTTTGTACTCGGTGCCTTTTCTATCCATCTTGGCTGTTTTTCTCGACATAAAGTCTACCACACTTTTCGATGGTTTTCACAGTCAAATACTTGATTTGAGGGTCTTGCTTACCTTGTCATTGTAGTGGGTTTTTTCATTACGACCACGGGGCAAGCACCCCGCCTTGGAACACGGAAGAATGCTCAATCCAATGAAAGATAATTCTTCCAGAGTAGGTCTGTACGTGGAGTTCTATACCGTTCCGGGTCTTTCACGAAACTTCTCATAACAGTTCAGCAGTAGTTCCAATGATCCAAAACTTTTGAGATCATGGCATCTGATATGATGGTGAGTGGTGAACTCTTTAAGAATTCAGTAGATGCGAAATTTTGTTTGGCGTCGTCTGTGATAGTTTAATTGAGACATATCAAACAAAAATCGGAGGAGTCAGCGGGTCAGGATTTGAATAATGGCAGATTACCGGAAGCGAAACACTTTTAACAACATTTCAAAGAATTTATTTTGGTATAATCAAAATATGAAATAAATTTTGTTTATTGCCAAGAAGGAAACTAGCCATAAATATGCGTATGTAGGACCATTATTATTCAGGCTTCGGCTCTGGCTCTGGATTAGCCACTGGTTCAGGGGCAGGCTCAGGGCTAGGCTCAGGCGTAGGCTCAGGCTTAGGCTCAGGCTCAGCTTCAGGCTTAGGTTCTGGTTGTGGCGCACTCTCAGGTGTAGGCTCGGGAGCAGGCGCAGGCGTAGGCGCAAGTTCGGGTCCAGGTCCAGGTCCAGGCTCTGGCTCAGTTGGTACTGGTTCACCTTCGGCGGCTTCCGCTGGTGGTACATCACCGGTTTCGGTGGTTTCTGCAGCGCCCTCTGGTGGCGGAATGTGTTCACTACCGTCATCGGCAGTAGTGGTAGCGCCCTCCTCAGTGGTGGGTGCTGCTGAATCGGCTGCAGCCGGCTCGCTAGGTTCCGATGCGCCCGACTCAGCTTGCCCCTCTCCAGATGCTCTCGGCTTACCCTTGGGCTATGGAAACATAATTTTATTATTATTCATGGTGATTGTGGGCGGGTGGTCTATTTCCATTACCTTCTTCTTCTTTTTGCCCACCTCAATCGTTGGCTGTTCTTCCGGTTCGGGTTGAAGTTCCTCGCCCACTTTGTAACCGTCGGGGAAGAATTTGCGCGCTTCATCTCGGCCGACGTGCGTGTTGGGACTGACGTATGTGGGGCCGTAGCTCGCCAACGAGAGCATAGTGTTGGAGATTTGCTTGTTCACTTTGAAGATGATTCTGTCAGTGCTGTAAAACAGGGATGCACTCGATGAATAAATGAAAGAATGTTAAGATAAGTAAATTGGGAAAGAGCTCGTATTTTGCAACTTACACTTTAGGACTGTGGTCCTCATAATTGGCTATGGAATTGGCAATTAGTTTGGCATCATCGGCAATGTCGCTTGTGAAGAAGCCGTACAAAGTTATATCTTCTCTATGCCTATCAGCGATATCAATTAGCTCCCTATTCTTGTGCACATCGAACGCCATGATAACATGCGGCGGCTCGGGCACTGGGTCGGGCGGTAGGAACGGTGCGGTGGTGTGACGAAAGAATACGTAGATTAAAGCGGCGTGTGTCCGTTGTTCGTGCGGTACCCAAACTGGCGGTAGATTGACTGTCTTTATGCAGAAGCGCTTCTTTGGCGGCAACGGGGCCAGCAGCTCTGGTTCCGGTTCTTCATCTTCAGCACCGACAGCACCATCCGCATCCATATCAAAGTCCATTAGGTCAATACCCATGTCAAATTCGGGCATACTGAACACTGCCTCATCCTCCGCCTCTTCAGTGCCGTCTTCGCCAACAGCAACTTCGGCTGTTTCGGCAGTACCCTCCGGCGATTTTTTCGTTTTGTGGAATGATTTCGAACGTTCCATTTCCGGCAAATCTTCTTCTTCTGACTCTTCACAAAAATCTTCGGCTGTAAATGAAGAATAATAAATCAATATACAGAACTTGTGGGATAATGATAATTGCATATCCTTACGTTCCACTTCAGATTTGAGCTTAATCGCCATTGGCATTAATATGGGGGGTCGTTCAATCACTTCGTCGGTAAGTTCGTTGCGCTCTTTCGTCTTCTTCGTCAATTCATGAGCAAAGACAATCAACTGATCAGTTACAGACAGCTTCAGTTCCTCGGGTACCTTCCAGAAGCACAGCAACAGCTCCTTTTGGTCCAACTGTTCGATTATGTCGGGCGCCAACGGATTGCGACAGGCAAAGTTTATAATTTCGAAATTCTCCTTGGTGACCGCCACCACTTTACGATCTTTGCATTGTATCTTGAGCGCATCGGCCGGTTCCATGACTTTTTTGAACATATCACGACTGACTTGTGGCCCAAACAACGTCACACCAATATCGGGCATATTCTCCATTATCGTATCGGTGACGTACATGAGATAGTCGCGTTTTTTCTTGTTCTCGGAGGCCTCCTCGATGCGCCTCGCCTCCTCGAGAGCGGTATCGATCACCTTTTTACGTCGCGCCTCTTCCGGTTGCAACTCGGTAATCTCGAAAGTCCTGCGCGGCTTGGTATCCATACAATGTTTGAGCTCATCGGCGATCATTTTCAGGAGTACGGGCACATTCGATCCAAACAATAGATTCACGGCCTTTTTATTCTTGGTGGTATGACAGAGCGTGATGGACAAATCGTTGGTTGATTAGTGGGCTAACGTCCAATACATAAACATACAATCCACACTTACCGATACAAAGAGCCACGTGGGTTCACTTCTTCGACGGAATCTTTTCAAAGGCGTGATTGTGTCCGATTTGCACTGCTCCGAAGGGGATTTAACTGTTAAAAGAAACCGAACAATCCCAACACCACACAAGATAACTTACAATGGCCAAATGCAGATTATCTCCGCCCATTTCCAATTTGACTTTTCTTAACGTGCCCACCATACCAATACAGGGTCCACACCACTCCGAGTAGACATCCAAAACTAAGTGCATAGAAAGACTGCCACTCGATTATTGCTCAGTCGCTGCATCTGGCACGCCTGCTTACCCAACAATCCTGGACGCTCAAGGAACTTCTCAAAGTCTTCGTCATTGTGAATGTCTGCCTGCAGCTGCTGAGCGGCTCCCTTCTTCGCCATGGGCTACAGTAGCACTTACCACATACAATTTTGTTCTGAAATTTCGTCCTTTTTTGGGGGTTTTTTTTCAGGATTCCAAATGTTGTTCTATATTGCCGCCATGAAAATCAATTTTGCTATTTACGGGTGGGAATCAGAAACTACTTTAATTTACAATTTTTAATTTCTGACAATTATCGATCAAACATTCGAATGGCGTTCATGTGTGTGCGTGAGGTTGGAAATAGACGCGGTCTGCGAGGCAAATCAATCAAACAAGAGAAGTGACCAATCGCAAATAAAATTAGAAAGAATACAAAGTGGATCATTTTCACACCCCACCAAGCCTTGGGCGTAGATGTACTTATTCAATGGGCCAGGGCAAAAATATGACGGCTTACAGGCCTGTGGACTTACTCTGAATCGGTATCACTATAATTTGGCCCGACTTCACTGCGTGGTGGCCTTAGAGTTAAGCTAATTGCTGAGGTCAACTTCGAGGGAAATGTTGCAAGTATTTTAACTCGACACCTGAGTGCTTTCTCGAGACTCAGCTTTTTACATATGATGAATTCGACTTCTGACCTTCGGTATAACAAAACTGTCCTGGTGAGTCAAGGATCTTTCGTATTTCATCTTCTTCTGGGGCAACTGCCGAGTTAAAGCTTTCCAAAACTTCAGCCAGGTTATTAGCAAAGGGTTTGGCTCTCTCACATCCAGCCGAATATTCCTTCTTCTATTTGTATGGAAGGCAATGCAATTGCGGTTCACCGAGCCTCTGAATTGCCCTTGAGATAGTGGAAGTTTCGGCGTGGTTTCTGTGGATGAGTTCCTGAGAATCTCATCGATTTTATTATTTCCCCGAGTATAAGACGGTTTTTATAGACTATTATGCTCTTATGATTCGTTAACACGGTCAACGGTTCCGGGGTTCAAGCTGACATTTGTGTTCAGTTTATTATGGAGAAACATCGTGGGAGCACTTACACCGCAACAAACCTTTGAAATAGTGCAAATTTGTTTCCAAATCGTTTTTAGTTGGACATTTTTATAGATAACTTTTTGTTCAGTGATGAGACCCATTTCGGACTTAAAGACTGTTACTATGGTATTTGGTGAGAAGGGAGTTCTTCAAGAGTTAAGATTACATACAGAAAAATTCTCTGTTTGCTATGTTGTATGTCCTGGCGTCGTTATATCGTCGTCGGCAGGACAGCCCACACCCATTACCGAACAATGCTCAACATATTGTAACGTAATTGACTTTCAGACAATTTTTACCAAGCTCAATACTTGGATTCGTAACGCTGGATTGTGTAATAAGCAAACAATTCCCTCTTCAGTGAGAACAATTGGCTTTATTAGTATTCGTCCAACTTACTGTTGCCTTTAAAAGTTGGCTCGCTTCTCACACTTCGTCTTCGCTTACAGTGTGCTTCAGTTAGTCAGTTGTTGCGCCACACTTTTCTACTTACATCGCTCTGCGATGATCATTTGTTAACTCTCGTTGCTAATACGATGCTCACGCTGCTTGCTGCCACTCTCAGGATTCGGCTATGATTACTTTCACTGCCACTGGTCAACTGATCTGCTACTACGATCTTCACTTTCAGCTACGCTCACTGTTTCACTGCTGCTGCTTTTCCGATGTTCACTTTCAGCTACGCTCACTGTTTTACTGCTGCTTCTACTGCGATGTTCACTTTCGGCTACGCTCACTGTTTCACTGCTGCTTCTACTGCAATGTTCACTTTCAGCTACGCTCACTGCTTCACTGCTGCTGCCACTGCGATGTTTACTTTCGGCTACGCTCACTGTTTCACTGCTGCTGCTACTGCGATGTTCACTTTCAGCTACGCTCACTGTTTCACTGCTGCTTCTACTGCAATGTTCACTTTCAGCTACGCTCACTGTTTCACTGCTGCTTCTACTGCAATGTTCACTTTCAGCTACGCTCACTGCTTCACTGCTGCTGCCACTGCGATGTTTACTTTCGGCTACGCTCACTGTTTCACTGCTGCTTCTACTGCGATGTTCACTTTCGGCTACGCTCACTGTTTCACTGCTGCTGCTACTGCGATGTTCACTTTTGGCTACGCTCACTGTTTCACTGCTGCTGCTACTGCGATGTTCACTTGGTCACTTTCACTTGTTCACTGATCCCGTCTGTCTCGCGTGCAGTCGCTGATATACCTCTTGCACACGAGAACCTCAACCAGCCTCTGAAAGCAGCTTCGCATGCCTTCTTGCGTGTGCATTTTTAGGGGTTGAAATCGACGCTCACCCTAAAACCATCGACGATGGCGTGTCGATTCATAACAATATATTTGCTTCCAAATTTGCAAGACATCTTATCGGAAGGCATGACATGCCATAATGCTGAGCTACGGAACTACGGAATTATTGACGGTTCAGTTATGGTATTATATGATTATGATCAGTTTGGCGATAACGTCATCTCATACTATGGAGACCAGTCAATTGATCACCAAGAACCCATGACTTAGCACCACTGCATTATTTGCAGTGAGGAAGGCTTCGATAGATACTTGGAAGACAAATACCTTTGACTTATTCGCAATGTACGATCCCAATTACCAGTACTTAAGAGAGCCGACGACAGCTGGACCTCCAGAATTAGCTACGGAAGAGCTAGTTCCGCTTCACAACTGCTCAGAATTGTCTTTAAATACTAAATGCCACAAAATGAAGACTGAAAGAAAACAGCATATGGTTCATTTTATAGATCTTTAACTTGTATGTTATATTTAACTTAAATAGTTCAGACACTTCTAGCAAAACAAACTGAAGAGAAAAATTCCTTGAGATCCTTTAAAGCTCTGTTAGGGTATCATTTTTGGATAGCGTGGATGTCTCGTGGTATTCAAAACTCTTCTTTTAATCTGGGGTTCTCTTTTATTCAAATTTTAATTTATGGTTGTGGGCCAGGAGCAGCCTTAAGTGTCTCCGAGAATATGGTTCTCACCCATGTTGCGTGATCAGTTGCCTTCCTAACAAATGTTTCTCCTGTTCGTTCCCAGATTCTTCTGAATTGTGGCCAGTTAGTTAGCATGTTGCGTAATACGGAGGAGTTTCGGTTTGGGATTGAGAGAGGTTACGTAAAATCCTTGCAGAGGTTGCGTAAAATCCTTGAGTGATCTGATGATAGGTCTAAACTCCAAGTCGCCTTAATGTGTCGCAGAGAAATCATTGATATATCCGGCTTTTTATAGTTGTCTCCTCAGGTAACCATGTGCTTAGGTAAGTTATCTCAAGGAGACTCATAAGCGTAGAGCAAAACTAATCATCTTTATGTTCATTTCCATCTACACTTCTTTGACTCTTCATGACTCCTTTGATTTTTGACATTTCAAGTACTCAGCTCATTCTTATAATTTTACCTGGTAATAATTTTGCTTAATCGTCCTTGAAGCCGGAAATGCACTCTCAATTATTTACAGAGAAACATCGGAATTTGAGTGCTTTATTTATTTTTCTGTACATTTAAAAAATTCATTCGGAATCCTTCGGGAAATATATTCAAAATTAGATTTGGAACTCGGAAAGAAAACAAGCGAAATTAAAATTTCGCTCTTGCATCCCAATATAATCGATTGTAGTAAATAATAGAGCCGAGCAGGACGAAAAAGGATGCCTTGGAGCAGCTGCAGACTGACATTCACACTGACGCGGATTTTGAGAAATTCCTCAAGCGTCGAGGATTGTTGGGTAAAAAATCTTGGAAGACGCAGAGGCTGACTAATAATCGAAAACTCTCTATATATGCATTTAGTTTTGGATGTCTACTCGGAGTGGTGTGGACCCTGTATTGGTATGGTGGGCACGTAAAGAAAAGTCAAATTGGAAATGGGCGGAGATAATCTGCATTTGGCCATTGTAAGTTCTCTTGTGTGCTGTTGGGATTGTTCGGTGTCTTTTAACGGCTAAATCCCCTTCCGTTTTCGATTCCGAGCAGTGCAAATCGGACACAATATTCCGTCGAAGAAGTGAACCCACGTGGCTCTTTGTGGCAGGGAGTTGAACATAGTACGAGTATTCTGTTCACATTGTCATCCATTCACCCATTCACGTACTCTCACACTCTTCTCATATCCCCAAGGCTCGGAAGGCCGTCAATGGGTCAAAACGAACGGGCCAAAACTCTTGAAAGTCATCAACGATGAACTGCAAAGCTACAATGACAAGGAACCGCACCGCTCTTACAACATTACCGAGCTCCAAACGGAGGAAGGAGGTTCGACGTAAAACGATAACAAGTCCAGCAGTCGCAGAAGCCAGGCACCGGGAAGAAATGGGTACACGAAACTTTCCGAGGATGTCAAATACGGCTCGGATACGATAATGGAAAAGTGCCCGATGTGGGCATAAAAGAGTTTGGCCCAGTGATATTATATATTTAGTTAGTGATATTTATTTACTGGTATTTATGTTGATGATAAAACCAACAACAAATAATCTTCTCTTTTCAATCAAAAGCATTGATTCGGATTAAATGGGTATGCTTTGGAAATGATAGCAATGATGGTGATGATGATGATGCGTATTCATCACTGCACCCTCAGTAAGGGCCCGTAGTTTTGCTCTCTTCAAACTTCTTGGTTTCTATAAAGAACTTAAGAAGTTTAGGTACCAGATAAGACTCAGTTGAGGAGCTCTTCTGGAAGTATTCGCTAATCCATATATCAAGTGAAGAAATAGTGGTGTGTGATATTGATATTTCCTGAAGGCAGGATTTATATGTGAAGATGTGTTTGAAGATGAGGGCCATGAGGGCCGCGTGTATTCTGACCACACTGAGAAGAACTCTTACTGTTATCCTACAATTCCTTCACAAAGAGCTTCATAATTTTACCGGATATCGTGCAGGCTTCTTCAGTCATTCCTTTGTATGAAATGGTTGATAGAAGAAGATCCTATGAGTTTTCCACGGAGCTGTGACTCATTAGCCACTTTATTTGGTAGGACACTACGGAGTCCTGGAATGGGCATAAAACATAACATCTTTATATTGAATACACATTTTATTTATCAAAATATTGCTCCCAAAAAGTCACTGCTTCAGAGAAAAAAATCCTCCTTGATCATGTTAAAGGATTATCACAGGTTTTATAAAGTTATTCAGCGCTTCAGAGTGCCATTTATGAGACATTCGCCTGACAGTCTCGACTCCGCATGGGGAAGCCATTAGATGGGGATGCCATACAGACGTCCGTTGATTAAGCTGGGAAGAGGAGATCCTTGTAGTGGAGTTCAATGATTCAAATTGTTGTTGTTGGGATGCCATACAGACGTCCGTTGATTAAGCTGGGAAGAGGAGATCCTTGTAGTGGAGTTCAATGATTCAAATTGTTGTTGTTGGGATGCCATACAGACGTCCGTTGATTAAGCTGGAAGAGGAGATCCTTGTAGTGGAGTTTAATGATTCAAATTGTTGTTGTTGGGATGCCATACAGACGTCCGTTGATTAATCTAGGTAGAGGAGATCCTTGTAGTGGAGTTTAATGATTCAAATTGTTGTTGTTGGGATGCCATACAGACGTCCGTTGATTAAGCTGGAAAGAGGAGATCCTTGTAGTGGAGTTTAATGATTCAAATTGTTGTTGTTGGGATGCCATACAGACGTCCGTTGATTAATCTAGGTAGAGGAGATCCTTGTAGTGGAGTTTAATGATTCAAATTGTTGTTGTTGGGATGCCATACAGACGTCCGTTGATTAAGCTGGAAAGAGGAGATCCTTGTAGTGGAGTTTAATGATTCAAATTGTTGTTGTTGGGATGCCATACAGACGTCCGTTGATTAATCTAGGTAGAGGAGATCCTTGTAGTGGAGTTTAATGATTCAAATTGTTGTTGTTGGGATGCCATACAGACGTCCGTTGATTAAGCTGGGAAGAGGAGATCCTTGTAGTGGAGTTTAATGATTCAAATTGTTGTTGTTGGGATGCCATACAGACGTCCGTTGATTAATCTAGGTAGAGGAGATCCTTGTAGTGGAGTTTAATGATTCAAATTGTTGTTGTTGGGATGCCATACAGACGTCCGTTGATTAAGCTGGGAAGAGGAGATCCTTGTAGTGGAGTTTAATGATTCAAATTGTTCTTTAATACTCGTATTTCATCACATTTCGAATTGCTCGTCTTTGAAGATACAATTCCAGGATGAAAACTGGTTGATACAAAACCTGTTTGGTCATTTAAAATATCTAATCCAGAACTTCTGCAACTCCAACATATTTACCCACTCTATCACAAGGGTCCCCAAACTTTTTAGCTTAGTCACCATACAGACTCCTCCACTAAGTCCCAAGCACCAACACCTAAACTAGCTCAATCTATCAATATGCAATTATGCGCCAATTTACGTATTGGTACTTACAAGTAGCAGGCGAAGGAGATATCTATGGCGTAGGATGCGGGACTGGGCTCTATTCGCTCTATTCGCAGTTTCGGTTCCTAATTACGGGCATGTGTCAAGGACATTTCATTGCAGCGAAAATAGTCTATGAGGGTTTTGTGCGTTTTGCCCTGTTACGAAACTTTGAGGTAAGTTGGGTAACCTAACCTACCTACTTTCGATGGTTTTCATACCTAGATTCAATCAAGTGAATACAGACATTTGTCCAATAAAGCATAAACAATTGGATAACTGAGCCATTCTAAGCTGTTCAGGCTCTACCCTACGTTGTGCCCTTAAACGACCCAGTCATCGAAACACTCCTTGCCTGTAGGCAGCTGCCTGCAGTATAAATTTACAAATAGTAAATTGAAAACTTCTCCAGACTCCCTTACGAAGAAATTCTTATTTAATAATTCCACTTCATGGAATTTCAGGCTAAAGGGAACTTGGTTGAAGGGAGCGCAAATGCATTTGGCTGAATGGGCATTTTTCATTTCTCTGGAACCATGTATCGACACCGGTTAATACGCTTTTGTGATAGACTGGATGATAATTCTATTGATAATGGTTCAATTTCGTAGAGAATTCATCAATTTTGGGACGAATTCGAGATACACTTATTTGAGGAAAACAGGATTAGGTATGAAAAGCATTGTGTAGACAAATCTCGGATGCAATGAAAGATAAATTGGTTTCAAGAAAGGTTTGGTTTCAAGCACCTCAGTTGAAATGAATTGAAGATTTGGCTTCGTTTTTCATGCTTCCGCCAATCATACACTAAGTAAATAGGTTCTAAGGATATTTGTATGATTAGATGACACTTCAAGAAGCCAACAGCGTTGGTAACTAGATTTACCAGCAACGCCCTTATGGTAATATAGTAAAACCCGAGCAAATATTGAGAGTTTCGAGAGGTATAAAACTTATCCTATAACAGATTCCTCAGGGATAAAGAACGTCGTTATACAAGAAAAGTTTGACACATTGAGGTGGCATATAAGAGAGAACGTTAGTTTAGATTAGGTACGTTGGGCAGCCGCATCACCAATAAACCAGTGATGACACTTAGACCACCAGTTGGAGAGAGCACGTTGCTATCTGTTTGTTTTCCCCGATCCTTATTCTTATGAGAGTAATGAAGGTGTTATATATTTTTCTTGGTATTTCTTTCGCAAACTTGAGAAACATTTCCACAATTCCTATTGGAAAACATGAGTACTTCCTCATTCGTTGACTAGTAATATTAGAGTAGTAGACAGAAACTCCTTAAGCGTAACTGAAGGACTCAACATTGACCGTGAGCAAGGGAGCCGTGAGTTATAGTCGGCACTGAAGGTGGTGGAAATTTGTTGATTCTGGGTTAGGTTAGGTTAGGTTGGGAAGGCGTCTGCGGATACGGTATCCGCACTTCCACTCAGAGATATCTATTTCCATTGTGACTGCCCTCAAAAATCCCAAGAGGAGGCTTACTCGTCCTTACCCTCGATTTCCTATGCAATGGAAGTATCATCCCTATTAAACTATTTGGTTTTCCAGATGAAAGTGAGGGGATCCGATAAGTCCACCTTCGTTATCTCTGTCAAACTTGTGAAGAAGCGAGACCCCAAACATTGAAGTCGTTTCAACTGTAGTCTTGAACATAGGCATAATGACGAATCGACTCTCTCTCTTCTTCATCATGGCAACTCCTACATAGCCTGCTCTGATTCTGGGTTTCTTTATTATCGTTCGAACGCAGGGAATGCGAAACTCACGAAGAGAACAAAATTAAAAAGGGATTACAATGGTTCGTGAGCTTTGATTCAAGCAAAGCCCCTGCTAAGACAAATATTTGGTCTGCATTTTAGTTCGAGAATAAAATTCCTCTGGCGACAATCAGCCACAAAATTAATTTGATATTTACCAAGGAAACACTTTATAACCATTTAAGACAAAAGGACTACGAAATTTAGTTCAGAAAATAGAAGAATGACCTGTTAGTTGCCAGGTCCTTGGGCCGGCTGGAAGCGATTACGTGTTGTCTTCGTTCGCCCATGCAGGAGCGCCTTCCTGCTGCTTACGATATCGCTTAACCAATTGCATGGCTTTGTCGATACTGCATTCCTGGTAGCAGTGCTGAAGGATTATTTTCCATACTATAGGGTGAAGGATATGGGGAGTCTTCCAAGGATCCCTCCACAATGTGTCAATATCGGATATACTTCTCCTCGTGAACCCTTATTGCATTTTCATGACTGCCTTCTGTGCGGTTGGGGAGGCAGTTTGTCCTTACTTGCAGCTCAATTCTGTATTGATCTGTGAGAATGTTTATTCGCGAATAACTGGAAAAGATGCAACGGGGTTTATTTAGGACTCGGAATAGAAGTGCCCACAAATCAACCACAATTCTCATCTATACTTTGCCATGGATGAGAGTACAATAATCATGCAGGTTCGTCTGCAAATTCGGTTTCATGGCTTCAGGGGAGTGAAAGAGTCTTCCACGAAATATTCACTTAAGCTTAGAAAATGACGTCCGACAGGATCATAACTGATGAATACGTGCATGGCCCACCACTGGGATGGTGGCCGATGAACAGATATTGTTCGACTTACATTTCTTGGTCTCTGTAGTGAGACTTCACCTTATTTAATTTCATCATGGCATCAATGACGTAGTTAATCAAACCCTAATATATGTACAGAGTGTGAAAATTACTGCTAACTATAGGCGCAATATTACAACTGCCACGCCCTCACTGTTTCAAAATTAAGTAATATGAAAAGCTCACCAGCAAAGATTCAAGCTTAGTATTACGATTTATGTATACAATATTTCCAAGCTTTAATTCGCACGCCCACTTTTTTGCTATGGGCGTGGTTTGTTAAAGTATCCTAAGGTATCTTATAGTCAGTCTAATACGCCTTCGGTATTCTTTACTGGTTTTACTTTGACAGAGTGCAATCTTACATTGGCGAACTCCAGTTGCTTTGAATGCTTAGAAATAGGGCTGTGAAGTAGAGACAAAATTGTAGGGCTTGCACTCTAACTTCCTTCAATAAGGAAGCTTCTATACGACTGCGAGTGTGACTCTGACTCCGACTCCAACTCCTACTCCGACTTTGACTCCGACTCCAACTCCGACTGCGACTCTGACTCCGATAATAAGGAAGCTTCTATACGACTGCGAGTGTGACTCTGACTCCGACTCCACCTCCGAGCTCCGATTCTGACTCCGACTCCAACTCCGAACTCCGATTCTGACTCCGACTCCAACTCCGACTCCGATTCTGACTCCGATTCCGACGCCTACTGCGACTCTGACTCCGGCTCCAACTCCAACTCCGACTGCAACTCTGACGCTGACTCCGACTCCAACTCCGACTCCGATTCCGACTCCAACTCCGACTCCGATTCTTACTCCGACTGCGACTTTGACTCCGACTCCAACTCCGACTGCGACTCTGACTCCGATAATAAGGAAGCTTCTATACGACTGCGAGTGTGACTCTGGGGGTCAGGGTTGATAATCTTAAGGTAAAGACTCTGATAGCCACTCACCAGGGAGAGGCCAGGGCGATCCTTACAGAGAACTCTTCCAAGAAAACTCACTGCCTCCTCGTGGCGGCCCCGGGCAACGGTATACCAGCAACCGCTGGTTGCTAGCCGAAGTGAGCAACGACTCTTTCAGCGATGACCCCGGAGGGGCGGCTGAAGGAGCACCGATGGACAACGATGGACCATCGAGGGACGGACGCGGAGCATCGTTTCACCACCGAGGGACTTCGTGGGATCATCGTTGGACCATAAAAATCCAAGAGTGAATTCAGATAACCAACAACTTGGTCAGCTGCCACATGCCTGGGGCAGCTGTGCGACAAGCGCTTAGCGCTACTAAGGTCGAGACCGGTAAGGCCTTAAGTTTGTGGTACCGGAAATTTTTTGGGAATTATGGATATGGGCTGACGATTGTGGCATGCTGTCACTTTAGTACATAAGAGTGGAATCTTATCGAAATGGCTGGCAGCTTAATGCCACAATTGCCTCCGTCCCGTTAAAACCTTGGCAGGTCTCGGAGAACGCTCGATGTCCGACCCCATTAAGTTGGCGGTACAGGCTCGGATGTAACATTCCCGACTAACGCTGATCTGGCTCTGTATGCAAGCTCCCATGAGGACTTGTGTCAACCCTTGCATGGTGAGTGGTCAAATTGATGGACAACAAAAGGAGGCGGAAAGGAGCTGATGTTGGTTTAGACCGATTTCGAAATACCCTTCACATGTGCGTACGAGTTAAACCAAGGGGATGTACATTTTGTTCATATATCATCATTCTCTTCGGATATCTTGGTAAATTTTCGGTAGGGTACCCAGAGATGATTATATTTGGGAAAGTGGCGTGGCCTTTAATTGAACGGCTTTCCCGGCGACAACGAGTATTTAGGCATTCATCACACACAGCCTCATATATAGAAGCGAAAAATATCAAGTAAAGATCAAAATTAGTCGGCTTTATTGGCTTGTAGACAAAAACTCCAATCTAAGCTTTGAATATAAACGCCTTTTATATAATGGCATTATAAAACCAACTTGGACTGACGGTATCCAATTGTGGGAGACTGAATCGTCCTCGAATATTGAAAAACTCCAACGCAGTTTGTTTAAGGATCAATATTTACGGATCATCCCCCTCGTGCCTTGCACTTGAGTCTTGTGAATGATGTGGTTGGAGACATAACTCTGGAAGCCAGTGCATTCGCAAGCGATTGAAGGTGATTTGTATAGCTATGAAGCTAACTTCGTGTTCCATAGAGGACACTTTTAGTTCTCGGTGATTGTTAAAGAACCGTGGTGCATCGTCGATAGTTCGAAGCAGCTTCGATTGGCAGCGTTGGAGTATTTATGTCAATGTGGGAAATTGAATGCCGTAAGTGCAAATCGATTTCAGGATACTTTTATATATCAGCAACTTGTTTTTAATGGATAGGACTGACTTACGCTGGAGCAACCAGTAAAGAGAACGAAATTTTAAACCGGTGGTCAAGACACACATTCACCATCAGCTCGACTGGGGAATTGTTCATCTTCATGCAGGGCAACCATCGCGTCTTAGCGTAAAAATCACCTGTACAGACTTATTTTCATTCAGTTTAATACGCCAGTCCAGTTCGTGACGTCATCAAGGATTTATTGCAATTTCTTAACAGTAGTAGGGGTTATTTTACGTAAGGACAGATAATTTGCCAAAGTGCCTACAACGACGCTGCTTGGTGCAGGCAGGTGTGATGTGAATAAAAGGGATAAAATTGGTCCAATGACACTTTCTTGAGGAACCTCGGCGGTGATTTTTGGTTAAGTGAAGAGTTCGTCACCAAGTTTGATGTAAAAATGTCTATTAGTCAGATAGCACTGAATGAGAAGATAAAGATTCACTGGTATCAAATATAATAACCCTCATGCCTTACTCTATCAAAGCCTTGCGATATATCGAGAAAAGCTGTTGGACACAATTCTGTATTTCGTAGCTTGTGTGGATCATCTCAACGAGTCTATGGATTTGTTGAATTGTTCCCTGATTCTTCCGGAATCCAAACGGATGTTTTGGTATGATGTTTTTCGCTTCAATGATGGGCATTCGTTTCTTGGGGATAAGAATTTTAAACACTTTTGAGTTCATTGGAAGCAAGTTGATAGGATGTGATGATGTCGGGTTGGCACCACTTTTACCTGGCTTTAGGATCATCTTTATTTCTGCTACTTTGCTTACCTTTCCGTACTCTTAGATCGTAGTTCGACGACCCCTGCTTTATCAGAATACAACGCCAGACACACTGAAAGAATCCTAAATCTCTTTTTGTACAAATATCGGCATTCCAATTGCGGTTTCAGGTCTCCAAAACCAGTGAGGAACTTTTGAATATTAGAGAAATGTACCTTCATCTTCATGCGCACCAAACCAGTTCCCGAACAACCTGAAAATGGAAGTCATTGTCTTGTGGTCCAAGGGAACACTGAAGAAACTGCATTGATTCGACTGATTTTTATTCTGAATCCTCGCATATGACGAAAGGGATTTCCTATGCCACTTACAGCTGAAACCTCATTTCGGAACCAGGTTTGCAGAATCCTATGCTACATTAAAATGCTTGCCTGTAAATTTTAAAGATAGATAGATAAACCTTAACAACACCATTCTAGACCAAGGCATTTACCCACAAATATGGATCATGATACCGAATACACTCATTACTGAAACTTCAAGCTTCAAATTTCTCTGTTGTATTGTTTGGGCAAAACACTGGAAAACCCCATCTCTGTGTGCCTCAGTTGGTACACAACTAAAAACAATCTTCTTAGACGCAACCAATTTGCCTTGGAACAAGCTATTCCCGGCAAAAATCATGTGTCCACGACTTGACTTAACAAAACACTTATTTTCTAAGTACACTCATATCCACACTTCCACTTTGATTTATATATCAGTAGCTTTAATACAATCAAAAGTTGACTAAGGTCTAGCTCAAGGTTCTTGGCTCATCTTACCATGCTGCTGTTCTTCGAAATCTCCGCGATTTCCCAACATCTCCAATCAATATCATCTTAACAGAAGTTGAACTAACATCTATCGAACTCCGTGCTCATCACATACATTAAGTCGCATCCCAAGAGTTTATGAGAGCACTAACAGAAACATCTTCAATATAATTCTTCGCCGTACAAACGTCACTTAAACCATCCATCCATTATCGTACTATCTATAAAATACGATTCAGATATTGACTTTCCTATAGCTTAGCATACAGAATATTAAACTTGATTTCTTTACGCCTTGGCAACTTGGGAGCTCGTCGTCGCTCCTATATCAAAACATTGTTACGACCACACTTCTAAACACTTCTAAACTTCGGAGAACAGACGCTTCGACTAATAGTTCAATCCTGGAAAGCTCTATTCACTGAAGTGCGGAAACAATACCTCCTGTTGTCGAGACTTTTGCTGCGCATATACCGCAGAGAGAGACCACATCAGTGCAACAAGCAATGATCTACTCATCAGTTACCAGGGATAAAATCGTTATCTGTACGGAAAGCGAATCCACAATAGCCCCTTTACTGAATACTGTTAACATAAATCCACTGATCTCTTCCATACGGGACAAACATCTACAAACATCACTCCACCAAACTGACGAATTTGGTAGACCATAGTCATGAGGTTCTTATCTAGACAAGATTTTCATCTTCAATGCGCTTCTAGCAGCACATTCTTTCACGCATGCATGTAGTGGGGATAGTCCTATTATGGCCTCAATAGCAGCGGTTTGGGTAGTTTCGCATGGCACCGGCGATTGCCAGGCAATCCTGCCTTTGAAAACTTGTAAGTATTCTCTTACCAGATTCTTGTGTTGCCTTAGGCCACCACACGAGGTAACATTCGTCTTAGGCCACCACACGAGGGATGCATAGGTAATGATTGGTCTAACCATCATTACATACATCCAGTGTACCATTTTTGAGGCTAGACCCCATGTTCTACCAAAGAGACCCCGACAGGCCCACATTGCTTTTGTGGCTTTGTTTATCACCGACTTTAGAGAGTTATCACCGGTGAGAGTTCCAATTCAGTCGCTTATCCGGAACTACGCCTAGATATTTGACCTCATCGGAATATTTTATATTGATTCCCTCAACAGCTATTTCAATTTTAATCTGTTTGTAAAAGGAACGAGAATGGTTTTGCTAGGATTCATGCATAACTCCATTGTGAGATGAAGGCTAGAGCCTGATTCATAATGTCGGATACTGTTCTGTCAAACTTGCCACTGATAATGACAGCAAGATCGTTAGCATATCCAGTTGCCTCGAAGCCTAATCCGTATAGTTTGACTAAGAGATCGTCAATAACTACAGACCATAGAAGAGGTGACAACACACCGTCTTGGGGACAACCTTTCATTGCGTTGGGGTCAGCCTTTCATGGCCTTGACTGATACGGCCTCGTCTCCCAGAGATGAGCTAATTTCGCTACTTTCTAACATCATTTTAACATCAATTCAATAGTCGGTTTGTCGATAGCCCGCTCTATAGAGCCGTAACCGTTATAACATATTACTTGAAGTGCTTTCTATACGGGTACAGAGTTCACACCACTCCGAGTGCAGGGCTGTGCTGCCTGATTAGGGAAGGTCACACAAATCCCGCTCTTTATTAGGGCTTCGAAATGGTTCGACGAGTAAATCGGAGGTGCGTTGTTACGCGTTGGTATCACAATGGACCCATGTTGATCTGAGTGAGCTGGTCCTTAGACCGGCTGCCACGTTAACCTAACCTCACCTACCTGATTAGAGACGTCCTCCATACCTCTTCATCTGTATAAAGGGCCTGGCTTGAAATAAAAACTCAGTTTGTGTTCCTTTTTTTTATCATTTTTTTTTTATTTTTTTTATTTTTTTATTTTTTTTTTAAATGAATTTTATTACTTTTATGTTTTTTTTGTATGGTTTTGTTGTGTTTTTTTTTTGTTTACTTTTATTATTATTGTATATTACTTTATTTATGTATGTATGTATGTAATTTTTAATACATTAATGCTTTAATTATGTAATTATTTTCTTTTAAACGCTTCTCATCGCTCTTCCGCCCCATTCTCGCAATTACATGTACGGATCGTGTGAATGTTTGTGACGTCATTGTGGCTGTTGCTGCTGGTGTTGTTGCTATTGTTGCTGGTGTTGCTGTTGTTGTTGCAGTTGTTGCTGCTTTTGTTGTTGCTGTTGCAGTTGCCGTGTTTGTTGCTGCTGTTTTTGTTGCAGTTGCTGCTCTGCTCTCGGTGTTCTTGGTAGGCTTGCTTGGATCTCAAAATCGGGCTTTTAGCGGTGCTGGATCTGGCGATCGACTATTATTATACGTGATTTTGGCTGGGCTGGGCTGGGGTTGTTGTTATTGTTGGGTTGTGGATATTTTCGCTTTGAAGGGAATTAGGCAGCTGTGAGCTGGGTATTCGGGGAATTGGCAGCCGGCGGGGCATTTAAGCCCGGCTCGCAGGCAACTGCAACTGTTTGGTTGGGTTTGGTTTGCTTTGCTTTATGTGTATATATATATATATGTGTGTGTGTGTGTGTGTGTGTGTGTGTGTGTGTGTGCGTGTGTGGCTGTGTGTGCGGTTGTCGGTTTCGTGGACGAAATGGCGGCGTGCGCGTGGTGGTGGTGATGGTGGTGGTGGCAGGTGATACTTTCTTGCTTACTCTTGTTCTTACTTATTTCTTGCTTTTGTTTATATTTTTAACTTTTTTGTATGTTTGTAAATTTACGCTTTGCTAATTTTCATTTATTGATTTTACTTTTAAGACTCTTACATGCTTTTAGGTTTCTTTTTATTTGACATAAATTTTGGGTTTCTCTGCTGTTGCTGCTTTCTCTTCTTAAACTTACACGTACACATTGATTAATGTTTGAAATGTTTTCTTTTTTGTTTTTCGTTTGCTTTAAAGGTAATTTTTAAAAATAATATTTTACGCAATTGAAGTTATGTAATTATTTTGTTAGTGTTTTGTTTTTGGTTTTTGTTTTTGTTTTTGTTTTTTGCTGTTTTTCTCTGCATATTGTTTTTGTTTTCTTTTCGGTTTTCGCTTTAATGATCATTCACAATAATTATATTTATTTTTTTTCTGTTTTACATATTTAAATTGTTGTTGTATTGCATTTTAAAATAAGTTTTCTCCGCAATCTTTAGCAAATTCTTTTCTTTTTCAATAGTTTTCCTTGTATCAGTCAATAAATTTTGGTATTTCAAACAGTTTTCTTTGCTGCCGCCTTCATTACTCTTCTTTTTTTTCTTGCTGTAATCATAATTTTTTGTTTATAATAATTTTGGTTTTTGTTTTTGTTTTTGTTTTTGTTTTTTTTTGTTTTTCTTGAAATAAGTTTTCTCGAAAATCTCGGCAAATTTTTACATTTAATTATTTATTTAAACTTTTAAATTTATTTATGTGTTTTTTACAGTTTACAGCTTACGGTACGTTTATGTATATGTGTGAAGTATGTAAGTAATTACTAAATGTAACGATTAGAGAAGCGAGTACCCGCCTGTAAGCGTTACTTTCAAATTTTACACAACATTAGTTTCAGTTTTTTGCGTTTTTCTCTTTAACTACACTAATGCAAGTTTATTTTTTACTCCATTTTAATGTTTCATTCATTTTAATGTTTCATTCATTTTAATGTTTTTCCTTCTTCAGTTTTAATCTTATTTTTAGAGTTTTTTTTTATAATTTTATTTAATAAAATTACTAACACAATAGCTATTTTCTACATTTTCATTTAAACTTATAATCATTCGCCAGAAATCAGTGGGCGTGACACCTTGCCATATTTCTGCCTTACTCACTAAATTTGTGGCATTTTTATTGCACACTTTCTTGAATCATTTTCATCAATATTTTGTTTTTCTTTGTTATCTTTAAATGTATCTTTACTTATTTTGCTTTACCAGCTCTTCTCAGATTCTCCTTTTAACCTAAACTTAGTGGCTAAACGAGTGTATTTTACAGGGTGTTTACTTTTAATAATTAGTTATCTTTAATGGCGTTTCCCCCTTCACTGAGAAACACGCCTACTAGTCAATAAACAAACGTCATTATCGTCGTAATAATGATCAGTTTAATAATAAAAATAGTCGTTATAATTATAGCAAGAATGAGTTAAGTAGAAATTTGTGTTTATTTATGCATTAAAGTTACAATATAACAAATAGTTAGGAGTGAATGAAAAAAAACGTAGTTTACAATAATAAAAATTAAAAAAAACTAAAACAAAAAAAAAACATGATTAGAAAAAAGCTCAGTTTACATACATAAAAAATATATTAAAAAAAAGAATCTTAGGTTTAATAAAAACAAAAAAAAAAAATAAAATAAAATAAAACAAAATGCATTCTCAGTTTGTGTATAAAAAAATAATAAAACTTTATTAAATCTCAGTTTATATATTAAAAAAAGTTATCAGTTAAAAGAAAAATAACAAAACAATTATTTATCAGTTTGTATAAAAAAAAATTAATTATAAGTTTGTAAAAAATAAAAAAAAAAGTAAAAAAGAGTTATTTATAAGTTTTTATATAAAAAAAATTAAAAAAGAATTAATTATCCGTTTGTATATATACAAAAAAAATTAAAAACAATTATTTGTCAGTTTGTATATGAAAAAAAATTAAAAAGAATTATTTATCAGTTTGTATATAAAAAAAAAAAAAATAAAAAACAATTAATTTTCAGTTTGTATATACAAAAAAATAAAAAACACAATTATTTATCCGTTTTTATATGAAAAAAATAAAAAAGAACACAATTAATTATCAGTTTGTATATAAAAAAAATTTTTAAAACAATTAATTATCAGTTTGTATATATATAAAAAAATTAAAATCAATTAATTATCAGTTTGTGTATGAAAAAAAATTTAAAACAATTATTTGTCAATTTGTTTATGAAAAAAATTAAAAACAATTATCAGTTTGAATATGAAAAAAAATTTAAAATCAATTAATTATCAGTTTGTATATATATAAAAAAATTAAAATCAATTATTTATCAGTTTGTGTATGAAAAAAAATTTAAAACAATTAATTACCAGTTTGTATATATTAAAAAAACTAAAAAACAATTATTTATCTTTTTGTATATGAAAAAATAAAAAAAACACAATTAAATATCAGTTTGTATATAAAAAAATTTTTAAAACAATTAATTATCAGTTTGTGTATGGAAAAAAATTAGAAAACAATTAATTATCAGTTTGTAAAAAAAAAAAAATTAAAACTATTATTTGTCAATTTGTATATGAAAAAAATTATAAACAATTAATTATCAGTTTGAATATGAAAAAAATTTAAAATCAATTAATTATCAGTTTGTATATATAAAAAACAATTAAAAACTATTAATTACTAGTTTGTATATATAAAAAAAATTAAAAAACAATTATCAGTTTGTAAAAAAAAAAATAAAAAATAAAAACAATTATTTGTCAATTTGTATATGAAAAAAATTATAAACAATTAATTATCAGTTTGAATATGAAAAAAAATTTAAAATCAATTAATTATCAGTTTGAATATGAAAAAAAATTTAAAATCAATTAATCATCAGTTTGTATATATATAAAAAAATTAAAAACAATTATTTATCAGTTTGTGTATGAAAAAAAAAATTAAAAACTATTAATTACTAGTTTGTATATATAAAAAAAATTAAAAAACAATTAATTATCAGTTTGTATATATATAAAAAAAAATTAAAAACAATTATTTGTCAATTTGTATATGAAAAAATTTAAAAGAATTATTTATCAGTTTGAATATGAAAAAAAATTAAAAACAATTAATTATTTGTTTGTATATAAAAAAAAATAAAAAACTATTATTTATCAGTTTGTATATACAAAAAACAATTATTTATTTTGTATATAAAAAAAAAATTAATTAATTATCAGTTTGTATATAAAAAAAATTAAAAAACAATTCGTTAATTATCAGTTTGTTTATAAAAAAAATTATAAAAAAACAATTAATGAATTCTGAGCTTGTATATAAAAAAAACTAACAAAAAATCTTAGTTTAGTTTAAAAAATAAAACAGCAAGAGTGGGCAAATGTGAAGCAAAGCAGAGCGGCGTGTGACATGCCCAGAGTACTCTCAGAGCAAAAAAACAAACACACAAAAATGTGTACGCCCCCATAAGGTGTAAAGCATTGCTTCGCTAGATCATTATTGCCTACTTCTGATCTACTCTGAGCTACTCATATGCTATTAGCTATATTTACACATATGACACAGAGATGGCGAGAGAGGGAGAGAGAGAGACAGAGGGGGAATGGTAGAGAGAGAGAGAGGGGGAATGGCAGAGAGGGAGGGCATGGTAGAGAGGAGGGAATAGAAGAGAGAGTGGATATGGTAGAGAGAGAGAGAGAGAGGGAATGGTAGAGAGAGAGGGAGTTGATATTGTTCACCCTCACTACTTGACCTGTCTTTTATAGTCTCTCTCTTTCTCTCTCTTTCTCTCTCTTTCTCTCTCTTTCTCTCTCTCTCTCTCTCTCATACCATACAAAAATAACTTTAAGACCTATGAATCCTTGTGTGATGGGAAACAATCGGTCTCAACTGAATACATAAAAGAACAAAAAGAACGAGAACAAGTTGAAAAGCTCTGCGAAAGTTGAAAAGCTGCGCGAATGCAGTGTGAGAGAAAGGCTCAAGGTTCTAACAAGAGTATGAAAGCAGGGCAGGGCTCTGTCAGAGAACACAGAGAAGGGACACTTAAACGTCAAATTTTCTGACGTTCAAAGAAACATGTGTTTGTTTATTATTGGTTGGCTATATCAATAGGTTTGTTTCTCATTGGTTAACCAGAATTCTGAAGAAAATTAGCCACACTACTACAGTATTGCACGTGTGTAAGTGTGCGTAAAATAAGAGTCATTTCTCTGTATTCTCTGGTATAACTCAAAGTGGATGAAGAGAGAGAATAACTCAAAGTGGCTGACGAGAGGGTATAACTCAAAGTGGGTGAATAGAGAATATAACTCAAAGTGGGTGACGAGAGAGAATAACTCCAAGTGGGTGAAGAGAGTGAATAACTCATAGTGGGTGAAGAGAGAGAATAACTCAAAGTGGGTGACGAGAGAGAATAACTCCAAGTGGGTGAAGAGAGTGAATAACTCTAAGTGGGTGAAGAGAGAGAATAACTCAAAGTGGGTTAATAGAGAGAGAACTACTCAAAGTGGTTGAAGAGAGTGAATAACTCCAAGTGGGTGAAGAGAGTGAATAACTCCAAGTGGGTGAATAGAGAGTATAACTCAAAGTGGGTGACGAGAGAGAATAACTCCAAGTGGTTGAAGAGAGTGAATAACTCAAAGTGGATGAAGAGAGAGAATAACTCAAAGTGGGTGAATAGAGAGAGAACTACTCAAAGTGGGTGAATAGAGAGAGAATAACTCAAAGTGGGTCAAAAGAGAGACAATAACTCAAAGTGGCTGAATAGAGAGTATAACTCAAAGTGGCTGACGAGAGAGAATAACTCCAAGTGGTTGAAGAGAGTGAATAACTCAAAGTGTGTGAATAGAGAGAGAATAACTCAAAGTGCGATCATGGTAGGGAAACTCTTCAAATATAAAAGTATGTTGGGTGATTTCCCGTCCTCTCAATTGTATGCGTATCGTATGTAGGCGGTCCCACCCAGGGCAGACTTAGCCCGATCAACTGACATTCCGATTTGACAATCAAGAAGTATGAAAAGATGATCCAGAAAAATCCATTGGTATTAGTAATTGATGTTGTCGGGACCACAGCAAAGGACACCGTTCCAGTATAAACATAGAGTGTATCCTCCCCGGAGTCTTCATTATTAGCATTATTTTGAAAAAGACACCATAATGAAGAGAAACACATTGTCTGCGGTCGTGAGTTACGCCCACTTTGAAGCACAGATGATGGCTGGCTTTCTCATCACTCTGAATATACTAAAACGGTGTCCGACGAACACGGGCACAATGACTCAGTAAAGAGTGGGGACATGTACTTAGAGCTTTCACGGTGATGCAGCGCATGTGAGAGTTGAAAAGCTCTGCGAATGCAGTGTGAGAGGAAAACACAAGGCTCTAACAAGAGTATGAAAGCAGGGCAGAGCTCTGCCAGAGAAGCTACACTAAACGTCAAATTATGTTGAGAGCACTTCCACCTGCATTGGTTGCGCCTCGAGTTGTACGACCTGGTCCCGCCTTGCTTGCGGTTGGATTGCCCACTCAGATTGCTACAAAACATACTTGAGCCCACTTGCGTTTTAAACTTATTTGCAACTAAAATTACTGCTTCATTTACATATTTTAAATTAACTTTAAACATAAAACGAGTATTTTTCTTTTGTATTGTTAACTTTTATGGCATTTTTTAAGCATACCTATAAAAATTAATTCATAATTATATCGAAGAATGTAGGGAAAGAAAACGTTCATAAAATTATGTATTAAGTATAATTAGAGTAGTCATAATTTTACATGGCATTTTTTGTATGAGTGTGTGTGTGTGTTTTTTGTTTTGTTTTTTTTTTGTTTTTTTTGTAAAAATATTCGTTAAAATAATTTCGTTTTATTGCATTTTCATTCGTAGTTTCTTGTTTCTTCTTTTTTTAATATTTTTTTAATGAAAAATACTTAAAAGAAAAGTACAAAATAAAAGGAAAAACGTGCCATTTACACGCGGCATACGCACACACACACACACACAACACACAGATCGGTGTGTGGGTGCGCGCACACGCCCATATAAATGAGGAGCGTTTCGTTTAACATTGTTTTCTATAATTTTTAAGCATTTTTTTTTCTTTCACCTTTAATGCTGTACATTATAAATCAATTCATGGTTGAATCAATTTAATTTCTCATTTTTTAGTCAACATTTTCATGTTTTATTTTCAACTAGTTTCAAATATCATCTGCGTATATTCAAGGAAAGTTCTGCTTACAACCAATACATACATACATATATGCGCCTGGTCCGTTGCCTGCGTTGCCATGCATGCGTCGTGTGTATGTGAGCGGTCTTTTGTTAATAGTAAATTCATAAATTAATTGTAACAAACCGATTGATAGTGTACAACATTATTATACATAGAAATATATCACAATTTTTAAAAATTTGCATTATTCATTTTAAAGAAAATTTAAACATTACTTGAGAAGAAACAAATGCATACTTCAAAAGAAACAAATATATATATATACGAGTGGGATATAGAGAGAGAGAAGGATAGGGAGAGAGAGAGAGAGAGGGATACAGAGCGAGGAGTGCGAAAAACGCTTTTCATAAAGGAACTCATTCTGAAGGTAAGCCACATAAAGAGAAAGTCAAGCCGAGGAGTGCGTTTTGCTATGTGTGAAAATAGAACACAAGGTATTAGGAGGCAGAGCGCGCACACAACACGTTTCATTTCAGTTCTATTGACGAAGTTGAGGTGCTGCAATTACAGCAACTGCGCAGAATCTCTTATAATGTGGCTTTTGTTAAGCTCACATAAACAG
This sequence comes from Clusia tigrina, assembly GCA_920105625.2. Classification (NCBI taxonomy): domain Eukaryota; kingdom Metazoa; phylum Arthropoda; class Insecta; order Diptera; family Clusiidae; genus Clusia; species Clusia tigrina. The sequence goes on from OV050032.1 coordinate 189,465,530, forward strand.
AACCGTACTTGGCTCAACTGTGAAAATAGAACACATGAAATTAAGAGGCAGGGCGCACACACAACACTTTTCCTTTCAGTTCTATTGACGATATCGAGGTGCTGGATTTACAACAACTACCTAGAATCTCTTAGAATGTAACTATTTTTAACCTCATGTAGAATGAACTGCACTGGCTCAACTGTGAAAATAGAACACAAGGTATTAGGAGGCAGAGCGCGCACACAACGCGTTTCATTTTAGTTCTACTGAGTAGTTTCTACGGCTCTCGTTATCAAATTCACAACAGCAACATTGTAGAACCTCTTAGAATGTAACCGAAGTTGAATTTACATAAAATGAGTTATATTTGCTCCATTGCAAAAATAGAACACAAGGTATTCAGTGGCATATAGCGCACGCAGTACTGTTGATTTCATTTCGTTCGAGTTGGTTTCGTGTTGCAATTCAAAAAAGCAATCAGGCGGGGACATCTCCATTTTTCTCCGAGTATTCGGCCGTTGTTAAACTTACTCAACAGAACTACTGTGCGCTCAGCTCCCCTAGAAAGCGAGAGTTCTATTTGAACCAGAGAAGGACAGACAATGGCTGGTTTTCTCATCACTATGAATATACTAAAATTGTGTCCGACGAACACGGGCACAATGACTCAGTAAAGAGTGGGGACATGTACTTAGAGCTTTTACGGTAATGCAGCGCATGTGAAAGTTGAAAAGCTCCGCGAATGCAGTGTCAGAGAAAGACTCAAGGTTCTAACCAGAGAATACAGAGAAAAGAAAGTGTTTTTCGCTGCCAGCGTCCGTAACGGAAACACCACCATTTTGAGTGCATTCACCACGATTTTGAGTGGATTCATTTACATCGTCCGTCTACTTTATTTCGCTGCTTTGCGTTTGACGTTTAAGTTTCTTTTCTCTGTATTCTCTGATTTGAACTTTCACCTGAAAAGAGTCCCTGAACGTTCCGTTTTTGTGTTTGAACTTTCACCTGAAAAGAGTCCCTGAACGTTCCGTTTTTGTGTTTGAACTTTCAGCTGTAAAGAGTCCCTGATCGTTCCCTTTTTGTGTTTGAACTTTCAGCTGAAAGAGTCCCTGAACGTTCCCTTTTTGTGTTTGAACTTTCAGCTGAAAAGAGTCCCTGAACGTTCCCTTGTTGTGTTTGAACTTTCAGCTGAAAAGAGTCCCTGAACGTTCCCTTGTTGTGTTTGAACTTTCAGCTGAAAAGAGTCCCTGAACGTTCCCTTGTTGTGTTTGAACTTTCAGCTGAAAAGAGTCCCTGAACGTTCCCTTTTTGTGTGTGAACTTTCAGCTGAAAAGAGTCCCTGAACGTTCCCTTTTTGTGTTTGAACTTTCAGCTGAAAAGAGTCCCTGAACGTTCCCTTTTTGTGTTCCTCTTCAAGAAAGGTACAAAAATGTGGCTTACATATTCGCACAGATTGTGCAGACTCAGCTAGTAGAAGAGATAGGGATATGGAGAGTAAGATAAAGGGAGTTAGGGAAAGCGAGAGTAGAATAGGTCTTCAAGCGCAACTTAGTGTGTATCTTCTATATAGTAATTGTTTAAGCGCGTATATGGCATTGGCATATAATATCTAAATTCGTGTATTATGAAATTGAGTTGTGTAAAGCAAATATAAAGAAGAAAAAAGCTCAAAGGTTTCTTTGTTGGTTTGAGCGCTCTTTGAAGATTGAGAGTGGAGTCTGAGGTTGAGCCTCGAGTGAGTTAGTGAGTATATTGGAGTTTTTTCTTTTTGTTTTGTTTTTTTTTTTTTAACTATTGTTCGATGCATAAACACAAAATTAAAGCTTTTCAAACACAAATTGCTGGTAAATTGTTAAAAGTACATAATTGGAAAATATATTTTTACATATACACATGCATAGTTATATGTATGTATGTACACATACATACATATATATATAAGAGTAGTATTTTTTTTTTAAATATAGCACAAGAAATTGTCGTACATTTACATATATATTAATCATTACTATTTTAAAAATATTTTCTTAATTTTTCTTCTTCAACCATTTTACTATTTTCCGAGTTCCATTTTCGCATTTCTTTTACGTTAGTTTTTCGCTGTGTGTGCGTCGGTTCATGCCTGACTGTAGGGTACTTGCAGCTACAAGGGTGTCAAAATCGTCAGAGAGAGAGAGAGAGAGAGAGAGAGATAGAGATGCAGAGAGAGATAGAAAGTGAGAGAGAGGGAGAGAGTTAGTGAATTGCATGCACTTAGGCAACATTCAAACTCTTTACATTTCTGTGAGTGTTGCCGTCAGAGCCGGGAAAGAGCCGCTATAATCATATACCGCGCTGCTCGTGAAATGCCTGAAATGCCCAAAAATTAGAAAAACTCATTGGTCTTAGTAGGCCGAAATGCGCTAAAGTAAGCCCCCTCGTACAAGTATGTACGCAATACAAGAAATCCCCAAAAAATTCCCCAAACACTAATACGAAAAAACTTTTGAGTAATTCAAGCATTTTGAGCTGAAGTGCTGATTACCGACTCTTTGCGGTCTTCCCACGGCACGCCCACTGACTTTCTAAAGATTGTTATAGCTCTCCTGATGATCTATATGCAACACCGGTGGTGGTTTTGGTGGGTGAGCGTTATTCTGTCTCTTTCTTTGGTCACTAATCTTATGCCCCTTAGTCTTATGTGTCAATCTCCTGTAGCAATAATGTTCACCACTGACCTGTGGTTGTTGTTGTTTAGATCATTCGCCCCTCGTCCGTCAAAGTATGTCAAAATACCACACTCTCTTTAGATGTCACGTAGAATTTCACCACGACTTAGATAAACTCAGCACAAGGTCTCTCTAGTTTGTTGTTGCGTAGTGAAAAAAATACTCAATGTAAAGATGTCATTAGGTGGTGTAGGGGGAAGTCACTTCAAACTGTAGCAGAAAAGGGAAGAAAATCCCTTACAGAGTGAGCAAATTTCAAGCTGTAAGAAGGATGGTTGTGTTTGTCCAACATGTTTGGGCAAAGTGTTTGTGCAAAGTGTTTCTCCCACATGTTGGTTTCTAATGTATGCTCAGCAGCTGATTTTGACACTAGATGTGGCTCTTTGAGCGGATTAAGTGTGGCTCTTTGAGTGGATTAAGTGTGGCTCTTTGAGTTCAAGAAAACTGCCTAAAAATTCTGTAGAGATGTGTGAAGACAATAGGGTGAAGAAAGACACCAGCAGAGAACACAGAGAAAAGAAACTCTTTTTCGCTGCAAGCGTCCGTGGCGGACACACCATGACTTTGAGTGGATTCACCACGATTTTGAGTGGATACACTACGATTCTGAGTGGATTCAACACGATTTTCACTGGATTCATGTACCAGAGAACACAGAGAAAAGAAACTCTTTTTCGCTGCCAGCGTTCGTGGCGGACACACCATGACTTTGAGTGGATTCACCACGATTCTGAGTGGATTCACCACGATTCTGAGTGGATTCAACACGATTTTCACTGGATTCATGTACCAGAGAACACAGAGAAAAGAAACTCTTTTTCGCTGCCAGCGTTCGTGGCGGACACACCATGACTTTGAGTCGATTCACCACGATTCTGAGTGGATTCACCACGATTCTGAATGGATTCAACACGATTTTCACTGGATTCATGTACCAGAGAACACAGAGAAAAGAAACTCTTTTTCGCTGCCAGCGTTCGTGGCGGACACACCATGACTTTGAGTGGATTCACCACGATTCTGAGTGGATTCAACACGATTTTCAGTGGATTCATGTACAACGTCCGTCTGCTGTAGTACGCTGCTTTGCTGTTTGACGTTTAAGTTTCTTTACTCTGTATACTCTGGATACCAGCATCTGACTTGGCACCACAAGTTGTTATATTTAGAACCAGTTGAAAGATGTTGAGTGTGAGTGAGGAATTGCAATGCTTGGAGAGCGGTTCTCCGGCCTTTCCCGGTTCGAAGTGTGAGGAAATTTGCCAGCAGAATAAGTTATTCATGGCTAACACTTGACTTGATAATGCTGGGTGGGAATTATCGGATCACTCAATTTGTTTACAGCTCGTGAGAAATGATAAATACTTTTGGTGGGCATGGTGGTAGGAAAATAGCTGAAAGTAGGCGAGATTATTATTTATACAACTATTTTAAAGTTTGAGTGACATTCTAAAGTAAACTAAGAGAGAGAGAGAGTGGAAAATCCATGTCTATTTCTGTCACCAAACAACGCACCGTCAGCTGTGTTTGTTGTTGCCATCGCTGTTTGGGCTCTGCCTAATGTCAGTGACTGTTTGAGTTGATTCTGTGTTTTGACGTTAGTTCTACCTTGCTCTCAGTTTCAAGTCATCTCCACTCTCTGTTGCAAGCCCTCTTCCCATAGTCTCCGGCACAAATAACACACACGCTCACGTACTCGTGTCTGTGGAACCCTGCTACAATTTACATACTGCCACTGCTGCTATTCGCATTTATCTCTCATTAGATTTAATAATTTTATGATTATGTTTTTTGTTTTTGTTGTTGTTTCAACTGCAATTCAACTTAAAAACTGGAGCTATTTTGCTTTGATTTTCTTTAATTTACGCCTTTAATTATATTGTTGTTTTAAATAACCTTTCAAGTAAGTATAATTAATTAGTTACTTAATCAATTCGTTTTAATTTACTGTTTTTTAATGCTCTTTCTTACTTGCTTCAAATATTTGCTTTTTCGCTTTGACATTTTTCTCAATTAATTTTACAAATAATCATTGATATTTAACTCCATTGAAATGTTGTGTTTTTGTTTTTGTTTTTGTTTTTGTTTTCTCCTAAAATTGCTTTTTCTTTTTCACTTTGTTTAGTTTTAGTTTTCTCAACCCAATTATATCATCTTATATCTTATACAAAATCATAGTGACAAGGGCTGTCAAGGTCAACGTCAATGTCACCCCTGTTTTCTATGCATTCTAATCATTATCATTTCATTTGAGTTTCAATACGCAGCAACATGCAGTTCGATCATTTAAGTTTCTTATTTTTCTTTCTTATTAATTGTATTCTTATTGTTTTATGTTCTTTTTTATAATATTCTTACTAAACTTTACACCAATGAAGTATTGCAGAAATTCGCACATATATTTAGTATGGATTAAGACTATATTTTGCTTCTTGCGGTTATACTATGTTTCTTCTCTATCTTTATCTGTATCTTCTTCTTTATCTTTATCTTTTTCTTTATCTTCTTCTTTATTTTCTTCTTTATCTTTATCTTTATCTTCTTCTTCTTCTTTATCTTTATCTGCTTCTTTATGTTTTTCTTTATCTTCTACTTCGAATTTCGGTTAAGCTACTCTTCTTCTAATGCATTTTCTATGCTTAGAGAATCGGGGATTTTTTATGTTTGCTTGTTTTTTTCACATCTATAAGGAAGGGATTACACATTTATAGGGTTTTAGTATTATATACGTTTATGTTTTGTTTTTCGTATTCATATTGTTTGCTTAAAAACAGAAATTCTTTTGCTTCTTCGCTTGTCGCTTCAGCTTGCTTAATACTAAACATTAAATCATATGAAGATTATCTTAATCATTACAATTCATATTCGTATTTTTTTCGAGATTTCACAAGAGTATTTTTTATGAATTACTTTCTACTAAAAAACTGTCTGCGTCAAAGTGTAAGTTTATGTTTATGTTTATGTCTAAGTCTACGTTATGTGTATATTCATGTGCAGATTCATGTGTAGATACATGTGCATATTCACGTATATATCATGTGTATATTCATGTATAGAGTCATGTGTATAATCATGTGCAGATTCATGTGTAGATTCATGCGTTAGTTCATGTATACATGTATAGATACATGTGTTAAAGCATGTATAGAGACATGTGTTAATGCATGTATATATACAAGTGTGTATTCATGTATAGATTCATGTGTGAACTCATGTGTGAACTCATGTGTATATTCATGTGTATATTCATGTGTATATGCATGTGTATATTTATGTATATTCTGTATGTATTTATGTATATTCTGTATGTATTTATGTATATTCTGTATGTATTTATGTATATTCATGTGTGTATTTATGTCTATAACTGAGTATGTTAATGTTTATGTTTACGTTTACGTTTATGTTTACGTTTATGTTTACGTTTATGTTTACGTTTATGTTTACGTTTATGTTTACATTTACGTTTTCGTGTAGTTTACGTTTATGTTTACGTTTCTGTTTACGTTTACGTTTATGTTTACGTTTATGTTAGTCAACTTTTAATCGTACTCCTTACTTTCTTCATAATTTTCGTTCGTTTCATCAATATCATTAAAATAATCGTCGTCCTGTTCGTCATCATCATTATCGTCTACATCACCTTTCCATCCACCATTCACTCACGCGCTTATATCCAACAGTTTCAATTGCCTGCGTGACTTGGCTAAACGATGACTATTGCCGGTCTTTCGGCGTTTACGCTTAGCGTCACGCTGGAATGCAACATTTCCGGGATCGTCAGCCAATTGCGGATACTTATGGATGCTGTGTATGTCGATGCCAATCCAGCCGTCTACATCGCCGTGCGACACCAATTCCTCCTTCTCCTCTTCGGTCCAGTCGCCACGACCCTGGAATCCAGCGGCCACCAATTGTTTCTCTAGTTCCCAAGCACGTTCCACTGCGCGTTTATGGGCATGCTTTAGTATGCGATGGCGCTCCTGCTCTGGGTCGACACCGTATTTGATAATGACAACGGCGTCGGGTCCGTGCAGGCGCAGCTCTTTAGCAGCCGCACCGCCATGTTCGGCAATCTCATGTGTTGATATGTTGAACATACCGCCCAGACGTCGCAGCTCCTCATTGTCGTCGCGCAGCTTGAGTACATTGTCCTTTACAAAGTAGAAGACATCCTGATCGTGAATGCTGAAGTGTAGATCGAGGAAGTACGAGTTGTTGAATACGGATGAGACCACATCCTGTACAACACTGTTCGAGCCATCAACCACACTGACCATGGCACGTCCGTTGATACGCGATATCAAGACCCCTTCGCCGAACACACCACGACGGTAGCTGACACGCGGCAAAAGATTGCGCATCTTCGGTTCCATTTTTAAAAGTGGTTTCGGTACAAAATCAAAATCGCTGAACTTATTATTCATTTTCTCTACGATGCACTCCAAGCCGGAGATAACGCCGAATTCGGGAGCCAAGGAGTCCGATTTGATGGAGGCGTGGGGTAAGTACTGAGATACTTTGGTATAACGGGAGCTTTGCATATTATTCAAATCATAACCGAACACTTTTAACCAGGACTCCAAGTCAATCATATAGTTTTGCACCTTGCTGGGATTGATCGGATCATTGTTGTTAAAACGATATATAAAGACATCGGTCGGGTTGGACATTTCGGTAGCCAAAGTTTCCCAGAGGGGAGTCATCCACTGGCCCACAGTGGGGTCGTACTGTCTGCCATCAATGTAAACCAATTTTGTGTTTTGATCAAGCAACCCACCGTGGAAGTCAATGGGTACAAAGAATTCCGGATTCGTGTCCTTAATTATGCGTCCAAATGGTGTGCGTTTCACTTCCTTCACAATGCCGCCGTTCAAATCAAAGAAAGCCAATGGGGAACCGTTCTGATCTGTGGCCACATATAAGCGCTGTTCGGCATTCTCGATAGCAATCAGCATATTACGATCGTCGTAGAATAATTTCATTGTCTTGCTTAGCTTCGGCGAGTGCACATGTGTCAACAGTTGCGGCATCTTCGGATTGGCGTAGTAGTACTGAGTAAGATTACCCTTGCTGTCGTGCGATGCCACCAAGCGGCTCCTGTCATCATAATAGTACCAGGTTTGGAAGCGTTCACGTTCGAAGGCGTGAATAAGTTGGCCACGGTTGTTGTAACGATACTTTTGCTCACCACGTCTCACAACAAAACCACGAGCATCGTAGTTATTGAATTCTACGTCACCCACTTGTATGACACGATCACCAATATCATAGCCCAGATTAATCTTTTCGCCTTGGTCGACCACGCCGACGGTGTTGCCGTTCTCATCGAACAGATACTTCCAGTTGTTTGTGCCTAGAACTTCGATAACATGACCGTCCGCATTGTAATTGATCTTATCGAAAGCAGTGGACCGGCCAAATGTGGTCTTCTGCGACTTGATGCGATTGCGCAAATCGTAGTCCAACTCCAGACGGAAAACGTCAAAGGTCTTGATGTTCATGAGTACACTCTTGATGCGTCCGTGCTGGTCGTAGTCAATAATAGTGAAGAATTGCTTGGCCGAATCCTGAATGACGGTGCGATTGAAAGCATTGCGTGTGATCTTTAGATCCTGCACCACTTCGAGCAGTCCCATGTTCTGACTGTACTTGTAGCGCATATTTGCAATTTCCTTCTCATCGATGGACATCTCAACGCCGCTCAGACGTGCATTGCCGTCATACGTGTACTTGTAATGTGCGGAAGCCAATGCGTTCTTGGAACCGAAACGGAGTTTCTCATCCTTCAATATACCGGCATGATACTTAAACTCACGACGCAACTCGAATCCGGGTTCTTGTACTTCGACCGATTTGAGGAGACTGGTGGTGTCCTGGTAGGTGTAGTGAGTGCTCGATAGACCAGCCAATATGGTTTCAAGACGTCCGGAGAAATCGTGCACAAACGCAACCTTGCCCGATTGGTGTGGATGTATTTTAGCCAGTATTTGTCCTTCGTCATTGTAGAGTATCTCAAATGGATGACGGTTGATGGGTGAGAAATACTGATATTTGAAGAATCCGAGCGAGGTCTGCAAAGAGAAGGAGTGTATATGACCACGTGGTGTAGTCAAGCTCTGCAAGGCACCAGCGTCGTCGTATTGTAGTAGATAATCGGAACGGCGTGGAGTGGTCACTTTCAGGGGCAATGAGCCGAACATGTCTTTAAATGCGTAAACCATAGAAGAACCATCGCCATATTTGATTTCGTTGAGACGGCCATTGCGATCGAAGGTGTAGGCTTCTTGCAAGACTCCCCACTTCCAGCTGACCAGACGTCCGAAGCGATCGTATTCCAAATCAACATCAGCATAATCACCCGACTGCGGACGGAAACTGACGGGACGAGCAGTGCGATCATAGGTAACATTGAGCAGTTCCTGCTTGTCATCCACCACTACCACAACCGATTGAGCCTCCCGATCGTATTCCAGTGTTAGAACATTATCGCCATTCACGCGCAATTTGCGGCCAACTTGCGAGACTGGACGTGAACCTTTGCCCTGCTTACCCTGTTGTATACGACGGACAAAGTAGCGCCATTCGAATCGATTGGCCAAGTCACCGGCGATTTCAGTGCGCTGCTTAGCGGGTACCGGGTAACTTTCGCCGATTAATGGACTAACCTCGGCCAGGATTGCGTAGGGCACCACTTCCATTTGCGTGGTGTGACCCCATGGAGTAATGCTTGTGGTAGAGCCATCGATTTCGATAGAAGTTCTAGTCTCAGCTTCACCGTTGCGCACTACAACCGAAGCGCCCTGAATTATCATGGAGATTTCCTTTTGTGCGTTTTCGGATACCTTGACTTGAGCGCCCTTGACACTGAGATCGAAGGCCAGATCAATGACACGTCCGGTAGGTGTAACAGCAGAGGTCAGGCGACCAAACTCATCGTAATTGTACACATAGGAGCGACCAGTCGAGTCGAGTTTAGTCTTCAGCAATCCAGTCGGTCCATGATACTCAAAGGTCACATTGTAATTGTCGGGAGTGCTGAGTTCGTGTAACATTTTCATGCGAGTCATGCGCAGACGACACTTCTGGCCCTTGGTGTTCTCGATTGAGTTAACCTGCGATGTGTAGTCACGGAGTAGGAATACCTTGTTGCCGGCCGCATCGGTGACTGTGCTCAATTTGCCATTCGAAGTGTTGACATTGTAGGTGAAAACGTAGGTGGTCTCACCCGTGAGAATGTTCCTAGTGGACACATGTTGGCCGAACCGATTGAAGATGTAAATCTCCTGCATGTCTGGTGCGAAGATCTCGTATTCACGGGATGAGCTGGCTTCAGGAATACTGGACATAACGGAGCGTATGCGGTAGTTGGCTTGGTCGGCGATGTGTACATGTCCATCGGGTGTAACGGTCAGAGCGGCGATTGTGTTGAATTTGGCGCTGGTGGCTAAGAAGTGATCCGCTTCGAAGCAGTCGCAACCACGTTCCAGACAGTTACATTTCGATTCGGCGCCAGCGAAAGCAGCAATACGGCCATCGGTACCAATGACACGAATACGGTTAATGCGTTGCGAATCGCTTTCAGCCACGTACAGGTCGCCCATGGGTCCGAAGGCAACGGACTGCGGCATAACGAGCGTGGCGTGCGTAGCCAATTCAGAGTCGAAGGCCGAAGAAGCAGTGGCACAGTGCAAAGGTCGTCCCGAAATAACGCGCACACGCCCATCTGGAGTCATGCGGAGTATCATGTGGTCGTCAATGATGTGTAGGGTATTATCCAGAGGACTGACGGACAACTCGGTGGGCCAGCGCAAATGCATTTCTTCCAATTTCAAGGTGCCCTCACATGGTATCGGCTTCCAGTGCGACTTATGCATATGATTGCCAATCAGAGTGGTAACGATGCCATCGCGATCAACCATGCGTATATTAGTGCCGTCAGCGAAGTAAAGCATATTGTCACTGGAGATGGCTATGCCCTTGGGGTAGGCTAATTTGGCATCTTTAGCTAGAGCGCCATCGCCACAATGAGCCTCATCGCCGGGCAGACAACGTTCGCCGGAGCCAACAACCGCTTCCCAATTCTTTTCGGGTTGGAGAAAGTCACTGGTGTCACGTACGCGTATGATCTGGTGTGATTCGGGGTCAGAGATGTACAAAGTGCCGTCAAGTGGGCTCAACGCCATGTGGTACCGATAGGAGACTCGTGTAGCGTTCAACTTGACCACAGTGCGGATGGTGCCGTCGGTCATGATGCGGCGTATGAAGTTGAAGTCGCCAATGTACAAACTGCCGTCCGGTGAGGCTGCCAGAGCTACGGGTGCCAACAAACGCTGCTTTATAGCCAAACCTTCACAATCGGTGCAATCGAGTGGACGCTGATGACCGTCGCCCATGGTGGTTAGTATGACGCGTGGCTTGTTCTTCAAGTAAATATTCGAACCGTCGCCTTTCTGCAATATGCCCTCGTGGAAGTTGTACCGATGATGTATGTCCAAGTTCCAGCCGCCAACCTCAGAGATGGACATGTCGTGCCCGGACAGTTTGGTTGTCTGAATGTCCCAGATGGTGTCCTTGCAGTCGGTGTACTGGTAGCCAACTTTTACCACGGCTGTGGTAACGCCATACACACGCTGACGATAGATATTTAAACGATTCCAGGCGTAGGTGAACTTGATGCCCGGGTCGGCCTCGAAAAGACGCTCGAAGAGTATGCCCTCAATGGTGATGCGCAAGTGAATCAAGTGGAGAGTGTCCGGTATGGTTCCAGGGGTCAATTGCAATTTAATGGTCGACAAATAGCCGGCGGCGCGCGACGAGTGATATACCAGATTCAAGCCAGTGCCGGGGATTTGAATGGATTCCTGTATAACTTGCGATTCGGCCAAAATAGCGCTGCGATCGGGACAAGCGCCCTGGAAACCATGCTTCCAGGAAGCCAACACAACCGGCTTCATCAAGTCGTAATCGTGCGAGAAGCAAGTGTGAGCCAAAACCATAGAGTTCTTCTCCTCTGACATGGACATAACGACGACATCAATGATGATCACCTCGTTCCAGGGCACCTGAGCAATACGCGACTGCGGCCGGAAGGGGGAACGTCCGAACTGCAAAGTGACAGCGCCGCCGCCATTAACCATCAAATCGAATGAGCCATCGTCGCGAGTGAGAGTGAAGCCTTCCAGCAGAGTGGTGGTCGAGACGCGCACACCCACCAGACCCATGCCCAGTGAGGTGACAACGCGGCCGCGTATGACAGCCGAGCGACTAAAGAACACAAACAAAGCGGGAGAGAGAGAGAAAGAGAAAGAAAAAAGAAATTAGTATGAACGGCCAAATGGTAAGTTCTTCAGTAACTGCAGCTATATGAAGAGAGGATATGTGGATCTAAGTGAATTTACGTAACGCTAACAAAGTAACAAGCAATTGAATAGTAATAAAACGAAATCAAAATAAACATACGTAAAATTAAACCAAACTTAACTTAAGAGTCACAAACGAACTACTTCAAAACGTAAAAAATCATAATTCTTTTGATAAATTCACACGCACAAAACATGAATATGTTTGCTCTTGAACACATAAGGTATATGCATATGTATATATGTACATATATTCATATACATATGCATATATACTACATATATATTGATATTGCGAAAAATTGACCTGATCGGTACCTAGTGGAGTACATGAAAACTTGCTTCAAAATAAAACCCAATGGTGTGTTAGTTAATTGCACTCAATTTTCTTTGCTAGGTTGCTGGAATGTATTTTGTTAGTTTTCCTTTTCATTATTTGTTATTATTGTAATTGAGTAAAAATCGAGTTAAATCATAAAAATTATTAATTGAGTTATTTTAGTAACAAAATTGCTACAAACTGTGTTTCCATAACTAAGAAAGTACGAAAAAAAGAACTAAGGAAGAAAAAACTACATTGTGAAAAAAGTATCTGAAAAAATTGGAGTAGAAATAGTAGTAGTAGAAGTAGTAGTAGTAAAAAGAGTAGTAGAAAGAGTATTTACTTAAAGTAGGAAAAACTACCGCGTGGACCAAATGAGGAACTCGTATTTCGTTTCACTAAGGAGCGGCCATTCAATATTTTCCTAGCTGGGGTGCATTTAGTTAGGGATGTTGAATTTTCTAAAAGTACTCGGTTCCAGGTTAATGCGTTTATTGCACCGAGCAATATGAACCGAACTAAAGCGACCAATTATTCGAATAACTGATTAAACAGATTGTTCATTAAAATACACAAAAAGCATTGAAAAGTATGAAATTATTTTTAACAATATCGAATGAGAAACGAGGGAATTTTTTATAAAAAATTATTTTGAACGAGTGAATTTTTTATCAAAAATTATTTTGAATTTTTTCTGTTACTCTATTTAACGATGTTTGAAATTAAAATAACCGTTATTCGAACAATTGATGAGGCTATTTTAAAAACTGTTAACAAAAAACATTGAAATTTTAAACAGAGAGCAATTTTAACAAAATATTCTCATATTCTCATTGAGTAGCCACAAATTATTATGAATTTTGTGTGATTTTTGAAACATCATAATTCCCAACACCAAGCCAACTGGCACAAATATGTGAGTGGAAAAGACTACTCAGTTAAATAAGTAAGTAAATCACTCAATATGTTTACATATTTATCTGAATCGTGACGGTTTAAGAATTAGAATAGTTAAGCGGTCAAAACCAATCTTAAACAACCGGTTAACCGGCAGCCAATAAACGGATAGCCGGTACCAAATAACCGGTTAACCAGTACCAAATAAACGGACAACCGGTACCAAAAAACCGGTTAACCAGTACCAAATAAACGGATAACCGGTATCAAATAACCAGCTAACCAGTACCAAATAAACGGATAACCAGTACCAAATAAACGGATAACCGGTATCAAATAAACGGATAATCGGTACCAAATAAACGGATAACTGGTACCAAATAAACGGATAACCGGTACCAAATAAACGGATAATCGGTAGCAAATAGCCGGTTAACCAGTATCAAATAAACGGATAACCGGTACCAAATAACCGGTTAACCAGTACCAAATAAACGGACAACCGGTACCAAATAACCGGTTAACCAGTCCCAAATAAACGGATAACCGGTATCAAATAACCGGCTAACCAGTACCAAATAAACGGATAACCGGTACCAAATAAACGGATAATCGGTACCAAATAAACGGGTAGCCGGTACCAAATAACCGATTAACCAGTAACAAATAACCGGTTAGCCAGTAACAAATAAACGGATAACCGGTACCAAATAAACGGATAATCGGTACCAAATAGCCGGTTAACCAGTACCAAATAAACGGATAACCGGTACCAAATAAACGGATAATCGGTACCAAATAAACGGGTAGCCGGTACCAAATAACCGGTTAACCAGTAACAAATAACCGGTTAGCCAGTAACAAATAAACGGATAACCGGTACCAAATAACCGATTACACGATTTATGTAGTCCGTTTTTGGGTTATCGTTACAGAATATGAAAAGGACGCACATTCGAACCCTCGGATACTGGTAAGTGCAGTGCAGTTGTTTAGGGATCGTGCTAAGAACAGCACGTTAAACGAAGAAGCACGCACTGCGACACTGTTTTATCATTAGCTCGATCATTGGTCACAATGTGATTTGCTATAGTGGGGAACAGTGACTCGCAATTGTGGGGAACAGGGTTTTGCTATTGTAGGAACTTGTTACTATAGGGAACAGTGACTTGCTGTTGTAAGGAACAGTGACTACAATAGGAACAGTGACTTGATATTGCGGGAAACAGTGACTACTATCATGGGGAACAGTGACTTGCTATTGTGGAGAACAGAGACTTGCTATTGTAGGGAACAGTGGCTACTATTATAGGGAACAGTGCCTACTATCATGGGGAACAGTGACTTGCTATTGTAGGAACATCGAGTTGCTATTATAGAGAACAGTGACTTGATATTGCGGGAAACAGTGACTACTCTCATGGGGAACAGTGACTTGCTATTGTGGAGAACAGAGACTTGCTATTGTAGGGAACAGTGGCTACTATTATAGGGAACAGTGACTACTATCATGGGGAACAGTGACTTGCTATTGTAGGAACATCGAGTTGCTATTATAGAGAACAGTGACTTGATATTGCGGGAAACAGTGACTACTATCATGGGGAACAGTGACTTGCTATTGTGGAGAACAGAGACTTGCTATTGTAGGGAACAGTGGCTACTATTATAGGGAACAGTGACTACTATCATGGGGAACAGTGACTTGCTATTATAGAGAACAGTGACTTGCTGTTGTAGGCATAGCGATTTACTATTGTAGGGAACATTTGTTTGCTATTGTACGCCACTGTGTTCAGACGCGATGTATTTGAAGGCAGCCAGGCGCATACAGCGTGTTTTGTTGCTAGCTCACTGATCTGAAGCTTAGGTCTCGGAGAGCATTTGGAGTGCTAATAGAAAAACCCGATTCTTTCAGCACGCAGTTTATCTGTGATATGTCTCACCACTCATACCAGTAACTCACAAAACTCAAGCAAAATACTTTCAAGACGTTCAATTAAAATTACTCTCTTTCAAAATTTGAGAACTCACTTCGATGTTTTGACTTCTGTGTGGATGCACGTCTACACAAGTTTGAGCCCACAATACATCAGAGTCATTTGAAGCCAAAAACCGGGATTTGACTGAGTGTTTGCATCGTTCTCCGCTGCAATATTGAACTGTTTTGATTGTGATGATTCGTTTCTGTCTTTCGCTGTGAGTAATTCGCATTCCCGCTCCAAATTTACTGTGAATTTTGCTGGCATTACCACCACAATTTGGAATGGCAATGTTCGATTGAACAACGTGTAGAACATTGCTTCTGGAACTATATAGGACCCGAATTATACTTGGCACTACAACAGTCAACTTAAAACTTACTTAAATCTAAGAGGTTTTTTATGCAATCGTTTTCCTCGAAGACTATTCTGGTTCCATTATATAGTTAATAGTTTATAGTATCAGAGAGAAATATATAAGTCCGTCTGCTGTGTAATATTTGTTGGTTTCATCATTGCTATTATAAGTTTGTTCGGAACAATACAAGACTCCGTGTGAATAGAAGTCCTCCTTCTCCTGGGATCAAAGAGTACCAGATATGAGTACTGCGGTAATAGATCATCACCCAGAGAACGGGTAGTTAAGGTTGTTCTATTGAAGGCAGTTCCTGTGTGGACGAGACTACCATTTCCGTAGAATGTTTACCTATATAGCGGTAAAATAGATTTTAGTCGCTAATGCCCCAATGAGTTGTGGTGTCCTTAGGTACTGACTACTTAGGCGTGTCTTAAGTATGAAAAGTGTTCTATTTTAAAGAATTTATTTACGAGAGGAATAGTGAACTATCACACAAAATTTGGCTGTTGTGTACTGCTATCTCTGGGTTCATACCACCCTGCCACCCTTACGCTGATATCCTTGTATCAATACCACTTCTAGTATTAATTTGTCTCTCTGCTTTCTGTCAGATATAGATATATCGATACTAATTAAGGATATATCGATACTAATTAAGGATATATCGATACTAATTAAGGATATATCGATACTAGTAACGATATATCGATACTAATTAATGATATATCGATACTAATTAAGGATATATCGATACTAATTAAGGATATATCGATACTAATTAAGGATATATCGATACTAGTAAGGATATATCGATACTAATTAAGGATATATCGATACTAATTAAGGATATATCGATACTAATTAAGGATATATCGAGACTAATTAAGGATATATCGATACTAATTAAGGATATATCGAGACTAATTAAGGATATATCGATACTAATTAAGGATATATCGATAGTAATTAAGTATCGCACAAATTGTATCAATGTATTTACATTACACGTATCGAATGTGTTAACAACACCATCATACTATATACATATATCATAGATTTGAGATATGGAAAGAAGGTAACGATACTTCTCTAAGTATCTAACTAAATGCTGATACCGAATAAAAATTACTTGTATCAAAATATTGATGTCAGAAGGACTAGGTTACGAAACCTTATCCTTATCGGCTTGGATCTGTTCACCACAATTGAGTCTTATTAAATTCACTTCTCTAACTAATTACAATATTCTCAAAAAGGAAATGAGGAAAGGACACCGGACAGTTGTTCGCGTGTAAGTCATGCCTAGTTAAGGCGTTGCGAATATTGTTATAATTTGTAAGCATTCCCAGCTAGAAAATAGAGTCCACAATGATCATGGTTCTTGACTTTGTTGACTAAGACAATTGAGACGAGACTCTGGACAAGCTTTCCCAAGAAAGTGAATAATATGTTAGACGAATAAATATACGATTCCTATCTTTCTTCGAATCATATTAAAGGCAGTAGGCAGTAGTAGCACTGAAAGCAGTATATCCCCTCTTCATTTAGAAAGCAGTATCTTCTTTATACTGAAAGCAGTACCTCTTCTTTCTTAAAATAGTATTCTTCTCATTCTGAGAGCAGTATAACCCCCTTCATACTGAAAGAAGTATCCTCTTCTCTCTGAAAATAGTATTCTCCTCATTCTGATCGCAGTATAACCCCCTTCATTCTGAAATCAGTATCTTCTTCATACTGAAAGGAGTATCCTCTTCTCTCTGAAAATAGTATCCTCCTCATTCTGAACGAAGTGTAGCCCCATTCATTCTGAAAGCAGTACCTCTTCTTTCTTAAAATAGAATCCTCCTCATTCTGATCGCAGTATAACCCCCTTCATACTGAAAGCAGTACCTCTTCTTTCTTAAAATAGTATCCTCCTCATTCTGATCGCAGTATAACCCCCTTCATTCTGAAATCAGTATCTTCTTCATACTGAAAGGAGTATCCTCTTCTCTCTGAAAATAGTATCCTCCTCATTCTGAACGAAGTGTAGCCCCATTCATTCTGAAAGCAGTATCTTCTTCATTTTGAAAGCAGTACCTCTTCTTTCTTAAAATAGTATCCTCCTCATTCTGAAATCAGAATCCTTTTCATATTTTCCTCATTCTGCAAGTAGTTTCCCGGAAATCACGTAGAGCTTTCCAATTTTCGCTTTCGCAAACTTCATCACGGTGAAAGCTTCTGGGAGCTCCTAAAATCATACGTCCAAAAGCTCCACACTCGATCCCCCATTGCTGTATACGTGTTTGTGAGTATTGAGAAATTGGTTTAATGGATATGAAATGGGAGTACGTGGTGAATGGCACAAAGTCAGGACTAAGGCCAAGATTAACTAAGGGACTCAGCTGATATCACAGGGGAGACTCATGACTCAAATCGTTGGGATCTTAAACGCTTCATTCACACAATTATCAGAGTGATCTGTTCATGTGCTCATACTCTGTTCTAGCCGCCTGGAGGGGTATATCCGAGTTTGTTCTTCTTCTTAGCCAGTACCTAGTTGGTGAATACGAAGAGGGAGAATACAAAATGGCCGCCCCTTAGGGTTCCGATCATTTAGCCCCGCCCGTAGGTACCTTAATGGAAATGCAATAATAAATGATAAAAGAAAATTAGAGTTGAACGGAAACTGCAAAATTAAACGAATCGCAATTAAGTACGATTTAAGTACCAAACAACCATGGAATTAAAAGTAGTAGGAGAGTAGTATTAAGAGTATTATTAGTATTAGTAATTTAATTGCTTAGTCGAGCGCTTTTTACTTTAGTTCATTACGATTATTATTTTTTCTATTCTTTTGTGCGTTTTTCTTTTTTTTTGTTGTTATTTTATTTAATTTTTTGTTGGTTTTTTTGCTTACCTTGCATTGAAATAATTCCAAAAAATGCTGTTAGTGTGTGTGTGTGCGTTTTTTTTTCATTTGATTTGATTTGATTTGATTTGTTTTCATTTTTGTGTTTGTTTTCAAGAAATGCGCGAAATTTTGTCATGCAAAAATTTTGCGATATTCGTCAAAGTGAATTTTTTAATTTTTTAATTTGATATTTGTTTTTGTTTTAGTCGCACATACATGGATGCACATTATTAGTAGTATTGGTAGTGGAGTAGTAGTGGTGGTAGTATTTGTGGTAGTAGTGATTTTTTATTTTTTATGGAGTAGTAAGTTAGTAGTGGTAGTTTAGGGCGCGCGTGTAAGAGAGAAAAGAGAGTAGAGAAAAATAGTTGAATTAGCCATTTTGTTTTTCTTTTATTTTTGTTTTTTTGTGTGTTTGTTTTTGTATTTGCTTGTTTTAGTAATTTTATAATTATTAGTTTTATTTTGCCCCATTGAATAACCCGTTAAATTAGTGACTATTTTGAACTAAAACCATACTCCGTAGACCCCAGCTAAATGTACTACTTGAGACTACTACGGCTGACGTATTGGATTGTACGGAACGTTTGACTGAGTGACAAGGAAACAATACTTCGATTGGTTGAATAGTATAGAGATGGAAACTAAGGACGTGTGAAGGGTTAAGTCCGTGGATCCTCATAAATTAAAAGATTCCAATGAAACTTCGACTGGTTTACTAGTATAGAGATGGAAACTAAGGACGTGTAAAGTAGACGTGTTAAGTCCGTGAACGCTCAAACATCGAAAGATTCCAATGAAGCTTCGACTGGTTTACTAGTATAGAGATGGAAACTAAGGACGTTTAAAGTAGACGTGTGAAGTCCGTGGACCCTCAAACATCGAAAGATTCCATTGATACTTTGATTTAATAGTATAGAGATGGAAACTAAGGACGTGTAAAGTAGACGTGTTAAGTCCGTGAACGCTCAAACATCGAAAGATTCCAATGATACTTCGACTGGTTTACTAGTATAGAGATGGAAACTAAGGACGTGTGAAGGTTTAAGTCCGAGGACCCTCAAACATCGAAAGATTCCAATGATACTTCGACTGGTTTACTAGTATAGAGATGGAAACTAAGGACATTTAAAGTAGAAGGGTTAAGTCCGTGGATCTTCACAAATCAAAATATTCGAATGCATCTTTCGACTGGTTTACTAGTATAGAGATGGAAACTAAGGACGTGTAAAGTAGACGTGTTAAGTCCGTGAACGCTCAAACATCGAAAGATTCCAATGATACTTCGACTGGTTTACTAGTATAGAGATGGAAACTAAGGACGTGTGAAGGTTTAAGTCCGAGGACCCTCAAACATCGAAAGATTCCAATGAAACTTCGACTGGTTTACTAGTATAGAGATG
>OV050032.1:189490436-189560436 GCA_920105625.2 Clusia tigrina
CCTGAAGGGTTTGACACCTCACATCGAGAGGTGTCAGGAAAGTTTGTGACATGAATAAATGAGAACTGAAAGCAGACGAGTTTGTTGTTATATTCAATGAAGTAGACACAAGAAATTTTCGCGGCCAGCTCCAGTTTCATAATATTATTAATCTTCATATTGATCACTTAGGCACTTTTTCGGATCACATTAGCGTTATTCGTGTTCTGTAAACTCTTAAACCCCCAATTCAGGTTTACAGATTATTATGACACTTTGATTTGAACTGTGTTGTTGTTTCCCATAACACGACATTGCGAATGAGTCGAAATCCTGAAGATATTAACTTGCGACCGCAAAGACCTTACCTCGAGACCTCGAGGATCTTAACTCGATACCTTGTCTACCTTAAATCGAAACCTCGAAGATATTAGCTCGAGTCTGCAAAGACCTTAACTCGAGGATATAAACTCGATAGCTTGAATATCTTAAATCGAAACTTCGAATCTTAACTCAAGACCTCGAAGATCTTAACTCAGGACCTCGAATATCTTAATTCGTGACCTCGAAGATCTTAACTCAAGACCTCGATACCTTGATCAGTGTTTCATAATTCTATTTACACAGACACTTCGTTAGGGTGCTCAATTTTTACTTGTGGTTGTTTACCTTCTTCGCAGAATTTTCCCTTATAGCCGCGCATGCATTGACACTTTCCGCTCATGCAATGACCATGTCCGCTACAGTCGGCCACCTCACATTCATCGTGACGCAACGAGCACTCCTTGCCCTTCCAGCCGGGATTACAAATACATTCGCCGTTGATATACTCGCCATGCTGTGAACACAAAACCGGGCAGACACTCTCGCTGCAATCGTCGCCGCCAAAGCCGGGATTGCACTGGCAATGACCCAACAAACATTGTCCATTACCGGTGCAGCCATTTGGGCAATTCTGAGTCATATCCTCGGCAATGGAGGCGTAGAAAGTGACCTCTTGGACATCGCCATCGTCGTTGTACAAAGAGACAAACCAGTGACCGGGTTCCATGTAACGGGTAACTTCGCGTGTGATCGACAACTGTGGACGTTTGCGTGTGTGCGTGCGAGAGTGAGAGCGCGATAGTATTGAAAACACGGTCGGTCGATAGAGCAGTCCAGTTGGAAATGTGTGAGGGAGAAATGGATGGTTATGTGAGTGGTTGTGGTGGTGAAGCATTGCAACAGGATGAGAAGAGAACAAAAACAACACAGAAATTGTTGGTTAAAAAAGCATTGGTTAGTTAAAACATTTAAGCCCAAAAACCCACATCTAGAAATATATAATTATATATATATATATATATATATATATATATATATAGCTATATATATATACCTATATAGCTATATATGTATACGTATAAACCCATTGCATAGCAAAAGCTGTGTTTGTACTTACATGAGCGGCTCGAACAAGTCGGGTGCTAGCGCTAAATCCACTTAATACCTCCTTGAAGTGGTACTGGGTATGGGTGGGCAAAGCATTTCGTCGTCCATAGACACCAATTGAAGCGCCGCGCGGTATATTGTAATCAAACTTGACGTAGGCCGGTTCGGATTGATAGAATTGCATGTTCCAGTAACTGTAGGGTTGAATCTCCTTGGTGAGCTTTTGTCCGAGAGTGATTTGTCCAAAGGTGGTGCCATCTGGTGGGAAGCTGCGTGCCGGAAATGTCCGTGCTCCTATTTTATGTTTGTTTTTGTTTTTTTTTTTGTTGGTATAAGCGCGATTTATAGAGAGCGAGCGAGCGAGCAAGTCAGAGAGAAAGGGAGAGAGAGAAAGAGAGGCGATTTTTAGACACACATTGAAATGAGAACACAGCGAAATCTTTTATGTACATTTTTAAAAGCATATTCCTTATTTATATAGATGTATGTTATGTAGTTGATATTATTTATATGTATATGTATATATAAGGGGTTATGTAAAAGGCACACAACTCGGGTAAATATGTATACAATTATAATTGTTGAAAGAGCGTAGTCGTATCGTTGGATATAGCCTAACGTAGAACCTAAATAAGGGAAGAGTTGATCAGCGGATTTCTCAGCGGGATTCATTAAAAAGGGGGAACCGGTATTTCTAGGTATATTAGAGGATACATGGGTATATTATTATTGAATCTGATATCAGAGAAATTGTTTCGAAAAAGTTGAGGGAACTAGAAAGAGAGTGGAATAGAGAATAAGAAAGTAAGAAAAGCCGAAATAGAAGGATTAAGATTCCAAAATTGGAAGGAGTGGAAGCATGAAAATGGACGTAGAAAAAGAGACCTTAATTAAGAAACACATGAAAAAGGGTGGAAACTGAAAAAATGCAATAAATAGAGAAGGAAACGGTGTGAGGAGGAAGATGTTAAGTAAGCTGGAAATAAAAAAAAATCACTGGTATAAAAACACACAAAGAGGAAAAACTAGAACAAGAGATATAGAAAGAGGGACAAGAGAGGGAGAAGAAGCGTTAATGGAGAGGGAAGGAAACGAAACTAAAAAGAGAGGGATGAAGAAGAAAGAAAAGTAGAGGTAGATAAAACTATAAGGAGGTAGAATTAGAATAAACATATACACAAAAATAGAAGGAAATGGAAAGTAGAGAAATGATTAAATGGCCACAGAAACAATTGAAAAATATAAGAATAAAAGAGGGAAATACTTGAACGAAGGCAAAATAGAGAGTGTTAAAATTTCCAAATGCGGGAAATAGAAATAAATTTAATAAAACATTGGGGGAAACATAAATTAGATGAGAATGAACAAAGGTTTCATAGCTAGAAAAGTGCTAGGAACTAGAAAGAGGGACAGCTAAGAACCGGAGTAATTCACAGGAAGAAGAAACGATGAAAAGTACAAAGATCCTACACGGTACTACATGGTATACTTAATACGAAGAAGAAGTAGAAGGATGGTAAAAGATAGTAAAAACAAAAACTAAAAAGAAAACGGGAACAGGAAATTGAAAAAGTAGGAACTAGAAAAAGAGTGTTTTAGAAAAGGAGGAAACAGGAACTAGACTAAAAATAATGTCACTTAGAAAGAGGAGCAACCAAAGACAGAAAAACAAATAAATAGTGAAAAAATTACAAGGAAGAGATAATCCAAAGATGAGTAGAGAGGCAGAGACTAATTTTGAAAAATTAAAAAGTAAATAGAGTAGGAAAGAGAAATAGGTCTAAAAAGAGGTGACAAAAATATACCACAAAGAGAAAACTAAAAAGGAACATAACTAGAAAGAGGAAAGAGGAGAAATAATTGAAGGATGCAATGACAGAGAAGGCACTAGAAGAGTGAACAACTAGAAAAAGGCACAAGTCTGTGGAAGCAAGAGAAAATGTAGAAGGAATGAAGTAAATTCCAACTAGAGGAGAATTTGAAAACAGGAAAACTAAAGATAGGGGAAGTAAATAGAGAAGGAATTAGAGAGATGGCTATAGAGATACCTGGAAGGAAAAAACCACAAAAAGAATAATGTAAAAATAGACAAACAACCAGAAAGAGGAAGAAATTGTGACAGAAACATATAAAAGAGTAGGATGTGGCAGAAGGAGAGAAAACTAGACAGGAAAAAGTAAAAAGAGAAGATATAGAAAAAGGATAAAAGAAGTAGGTTCCGTAGAAAGCAAGAAAAATAAAAAGTTGAAGTAATAAAGAGAGAAACAAGAACAAAGAAGAGAACATAATTTGAGGAAGCAATGAAAAAGAAGGAATGGGAAGAAGGAAACTTTAAAAAGATAGAGATGTAGGAAAGGAAAGGAACTAGAATAAGACGAAAATTATTAGAGGAAGAAATGACAGAGGCAAAGGACAAACTAAAAAAGAGGAAAAAGTAAATAGGGAGATTATAAAGAAAGATGTTTTGAGAAAAAGTTGACATATATAGAGGAGACTCAAAAGAAGCGGACGACCTAACTAGAGGTAGAAATACGGAAAGAGTAGAAGGAAGGAATTAGAAGAGGAGTGAAAGAATTAGAAGGAAATAAACATATAAAGGACTAAACAGAAACAAGGAAAGATGTGGTACAAAAAACGAGGAAAAGTAGATATAGGGGAAGTAAGTAGGGAACAAGTAGAAAAAGGGGAAGTAAGTAGGGAACAAGTAGAAAAAGGGGAAGTAAGTAGGGAACAAGTACAAAAAGGAGAAGTAAGTATGGAACAACTATAAAGAAGGGAAATAAGTAGAGAAAAAGTAGAAAGAGGGGAAGTAAGTAGAGAAAATGCAGAAAGAGGGGAAGTAAGTAAATAAAAAGTACAAAGAGGGGAAGTAAGTAAGTAAAAAGTACAAAGAGGGGAAGTTAGTAGGGAACAAGTAGGAAGAGGGAAAGTAAGTAGAGAAAAAGCAGAAAGAGGGGAAGTAAGTAAGTAAAAAGTAAAAAGAGGGGAAGTAAGTAGGGAACAAATAGAAAGAGGGGAAGTAAGTACGGAACAAGTAGGAAGAGGGGAAGTATGTAGGGAACAAGTAGGAAGAGGGGAAGTAAGTAGAGAAAATGCAGAAAGAGGGGAAGTAAGTAGAGAAAATGTAGAAAGAGGGGAAGTAAGTAGGGAACAAGTAAAAAGAGGGGAAGTTAGTAGGGAACAAGTAGGAAGAGGGGAAGTATGTAGGCAACAAGTAGGAAGAGGGGAAGTAAGTAGAGAAAATGTAGAAAGAGGGGAAGTAAGTAGAGAAAATGTAGAAAGAGGGGAAGTTAGTAGGGAACAAATAGAAAGAGGGGAAGTAAGTACGGAACAAGTAGGAAGAGGGGAAGTAAGTAGAGAAAATGCAGAAAGACGGGAAGTAAGTAGAGAAAATGTAGAGAGAGGGGACGTAAGTAAGTAAAAAGCAAAAGGAGGGAAAGTAAACAGGGAAAGACTATAAGAACGAAAAAGAATATAGAAAAAGGACCCGAAACAATGGGAACTAGAAATTGCAGACACTAAAAAGGGGGTCACATCGTACGAAACACTGAAACAGGACCCGCAAATAATGTTAGACTTGCATCGAGTTCACTGCAAAACTGCCTCTAGGCCGCTCCTTAAGAGCACAGGCAACTCCAAGTGCTCGTACGTTTCTCAACTACTGAGAGTTTCTGATGAAGTTCCAAAAAATTCGATGGATCCTACCGTGTATGTGTGTGAGCTGTTCAATCACAGTGCAGTGAGACTGGTTCAACTACGAAGTGGGTGTGCAAAGTTGAAGTCCTAAAAGGTAATCCTAGTGTGTTGGGTATTGACCAGTTATGAGTCTATGCTAGGAGCTGGCAATTTCGTACATTTGCTTGACCCTTCGTGGGAGAATGCTTCGACACTTGCTTCGACACTTGCTTCTTAATTGTTCTGAAATATGATCGGGATCCCTTGTTATTGTAAAGCTTGATTATTGTAAAGCTCGATCATAGCATTCCGTTCGACCTTAAATTCTATGAGTATGTTGACTGGTTTTAGTAGTGTGTGTAATTAGCTTGAATGGGATTGGTGAGTGGCGGGTCATAGGGGCGAGGGCGGGATTGATGTGTGCCAATACTGACTTAAAGGCAATCGTTTATGGTGTGTTATGGCAAATTAAATGAAATACAATTAGTAGGAAACATTTGTTGATGCAGATTAAATGTATTGAGAACTCGTGTGATGTGAGAGAAGCGTTTAATTTATATTATTTCTATTATTTTAAACTAAATGTTAATTGTATTTTTAATTAAATATTTGTGAAATTCAATGGGAATGACTTAAACATAGAATTAGTCCAACTGTACACTTCACTTATAATTATGGAGTTAGTGGTTTAGTACTATGAAGATAGACAGAGAAAGAGATAGAGAGAGAGAGTAAATTAGCTAGAGCGACAGTGAATGCAAGAGAAAGCATAAAAGAGAGTAAGTAAGAGATTAAGTAAGTATACACCAAAACAATCACCTTCAAGTATTAGAATAGGCATAACATCGGGGCATGCAAACTTGTCACCAACAGACACAACATCATTGTTAACATTATTACTATTATTATCATCGTCATTATCAGCAATGCCATTATATTCACTATCATTATTATTATTATCATTATCATTATCATTAGCAGTATCATAGTTATTATTAATGTAATGCTCAACAGGTTTATTAGTAGTGGTAGTGACAGTAGTATCAGCAGCTACAACACCACCACCACCAGCAATATCTTCAGCACTATCACTAGCATCGGCCACATCATCATCAACACCCTGACCAAGAGCTGCGACATGATTCTGGCTTTTGCGGGTAGTCGTGCCGGCACTGGTGGTGGCTATATATGAGCTCAATGTTTCATGCAAGTCAAAGTCATCGTGATCATCAGCATCGACACTAATAAAATCGCCGCATTTGCAGGGACAGTCGGGTATGGGCGGTGGCGGTTCGGGTACACAATATGGACTACTATAATGCTGTTGTTCTGCTGCTGGTGTCTGTGGTAATTGTGGCTGACTCTGTTCGAGGGGGCGACGTTCGTGTATCAACACTTGTTCCAGATTTTGTGGTCCGGCCGTATTGCCCGTGGGCACAGCCACGTGCAACGTGTAAACCGAACCGCTGCCATCATCGGTGGCAATGGTCAAATTGACCAATATACGCCTGCCCGGCCGATCATAGCGTTCGCTCACCAGCGGCGGTTTCATGGGCTGGTATGCGGCTAGCGGCAGACGGTCTTTTATTTCTGTTACATTGTTAGCATCGTCTGTGAAGTGATCCTTTTTGATTATCTCATTTTCGATGTGCGACTTTCTGTATATATCTTTTATTATGGACGTGTGCGGTGGTTTTCTGTCCGTTGACGTTGCCATTTCTGTGTCTATTTCGGTTTCGGTTTCTTTATCTTTTGCTGCTTCTTTTTCTTTATCTTTTTTTGTTTCCATATCTTTGTCATTTCCTTTAGCTTTTTCTGTTTCCATTTCCATTTCCTTTTCTTTTTCGGTTTCGGTTTCTGTTACTTTTCCTTTTCCTTCCTTCTTTGCTGTTTCCGTTTTAATTGCTTTTCTATTATCAATGGTCTTGTAGAGTTCATCTTCGTTCGAGTGGGTATCTTCCAGTTTGACTATATCAATATCGTCAAAATTTTGCGCATAATTTGCTTCGATAAACCCATCAACGCTATTTAAGGGTATTAAACCATCATTTAACATAAGCTCATCCAGGCTGTCAGTGGATGCCGTCACGGCAGCAGTACTTGCTGTTGTTTTTGCCTTGGTTAATTCAACACTTGCGGCGTCTATTCCTGATGCCTCGCTTACTGGCTCTGCTATATTATCGGTTATGGTTTCGGATTCGGATTCGGTTTCGTTCTCGGTTTTGGTGGTTGGCTTTGTTGTTGTTCTCATTGACTCATTTATCTCCATCATTTGTCGTTCTGTTGTAATTTCTTGTGGCATTTTTTCTTTCTTGCCGCCTTTTTCTGTTACATTTGCGTCCACATTTATGTTTCCCGCTGCTGCTATTGCTGCTGCTGCTGGTGGTTCTTCGGCCACATCCCGTTTCGTCACAGTTGCTCGTTTCTGTTCAATAATGGTTCCCACCCTCATCAGCTCTTCGCCGGCTCTGCCTGACGTATACTTATGGCGGTCATTCAATTTGAATTTATCAACATTTATGCTACCGGCTGCAGCCACTTCAAGCATGAGCGTTGTTGCTTTCGATTCTGTTGGCGTTGGCGTTGCCATTGCTATTGTTGTTGTTGTTCTTGTCGTTGTCATTGTTGTTGTTGTTGTTGTTGTTGTTGAGTAAATGTCATCATAATTGTCAGCTAAATCATAGTCATTATTATTATTATCATAATTTTGAGCATCATTTTCATCACTATCAGAAATGTTATTAACGCCATTACGGCGATTGATTTGAACATTACCACGCACGTTGAGCACAGTTGCAGTTAAATCATCATTGCCATTTTCAACATGATGATAATCATCATGATCATCATTATCGGTTATAATGTTGTCGACAGTTTGCTCAGTAGCTGGCACAGTTGTACCACCATTATTATCATAATTATCATAGTCATCATAGTCAGCTTTATCATCGCTAACATTGTTAGCAGCCGCAAATGCAGTATCTTTCTTCGCTTTACGCAATTCAGTTTTTATTCTCTTTGCTCTTTCATTAACAATTTGATTTGTTTCTTTGACCATTCCAGCCACAGGCGGAGGTACAGGTACAAGACCTCCTCCTCCTTCTTGTCCTGCTGCTTTAACTTTTGCTAACTTTGCGCTGTCATTTTGATTATCGTCATCAATAATGGCTCCACCACTCACGGCGCCATCTTTGTGCTGATTTTTCTTATAGTCTTCTGTGTTGTTGTTGTCGTTCTCGTCGTCGTCGTCGTCGTCGTTGTTGTTGTTGTTGTTGTTGTTGCTGTAAAGCATTTTACCTGATGCGACTGTCGTTGGTGGTGCTTCTGGTGGTTGCAAATGCTTGTTTAATGGTTTGTCAACTACTTGCACTGCTCTCAAAGTTTTTGTCAAATTCGTTTGTTCTGCATTTGTGGCTGTTGTTGTTGTAGTTGCTGTTGTTGTTGCTGTTGCTCTTAGTTTCAGTTCAGTGTCTTGGAAATTTCCACCCATTTTGTGTGTTGTATGCGGGTCTATCTGCCGTTTCAAGTGTTTTATATGCGGAAGTGGTTCGTGTTGTTGTTGTAGTTGTTGCTTCTGACTGCTTTTGAGTTCGCTATTGATGTTGTAGTTGTTATTGTTGCTGTTATTCATATTCAATACCATTGATACGTTATTTATATTTTCCACATCCGCCGCAATATCCGGTCCTTTTACTTCTACTTCTTCTTCGACAACTTCTTCTTCGTTGTTGAAATGTTGTTTGGCCTTTTCTTTGCAAAGTTTTACCTGTGTCTTTGCCTGTGTTTGTGGCCGCGTCTGTGTTGCCTTCTGTTCGTTTGTGCTCATGTCATTTATATTTTTATCATCAAATATCTTGAGTACCATGGCATTTCTTTGATAATTTGGAATTTTTGCATTAACAAGTTTTCCCTGAGCAGCATGATCTGTTTTAACTTGTTCCATTACTTGAGACTCAACGTTAGTTTCATCAGCATCAACATCAACATCTGCATCAACATCAGTAACACCAGCATCATCATCTTCATCATCATCATATGAAGTGTACTCAATGTTATCTGCTTGGTGTTGTTGTTGTTGTTGTTGTTGTTGTTCGACGTCGTCATCCTCATCTTCATGTTTAGCTTCAGCTTTAGCAGCAGTTTCAATTTCATCTTGTAGTATCACTTCATAATCATTATTGTACTGCTGCTTCTGGTTCGTGTGCTGTTGCTGTTGCTGAAAGTCCTTTGATAAAAGTTTGTGCATTTTCTCTTTCTTATAATCATTAAAAGCATCATAATCAGTTTCTTTGTCATTATTACTCTGATTGAGATTTAATACGTTATTGATTTTGAAACTTTTGCCTTCATCATCATCAACCACGCTGAGCGTTCCTATATCCTTATCGCTTTGGTTCTGGCTCTCATACGCTGTCGCGTTCGCGTTAGCGTTAGCATTCTTATCCTCCTCCTTGTCGTTGTCGTTGTCGTTGTCAGTGGCGGCGGCATAATTACTTTCAGCTAACACTCTGACAGTTGCTGCTGTTTGATGTTGTCTTGTTCCTACATCGTCTTCGTCTCTCTTTGTTGGTGTTCTCGTTGATTCTGCCGCTGCTGTTGCTGTTTTTGGTGCTGTTGTTGTTGCTGTCGTCGTCATAAATTCAAAAATGTCTTCGGTCTCATCCGCCAACTCCATTCGGTTGACTTTCGTTACGTTTGTAATTAAGTCGATGAAACTTTCGCCTGCTGCTGATAAACTTCGTCGATAGCGGCGCTGTCGCTCCTGCTGCTCCTGCTGTTGTTGTAGCCGTTCATCCGGCAGGTGTGTCTCAATTGCGCCTGCCACACTGCCCGTCCTTGATACACTTCTTAAGAGCCGTTGACGTCTTCCTCGTGGTGGGTCGCGTGCGGTTGTTCTACCTCGGTCTACAGACGACATACAAATTTTATTTTTGGTAATAATTTTCGATTTTTTTCGCTTCTGCTTGTACCCTGATTCTTTTCTTTGTTGTTGTTGTTGTTGGGTAGGAGAGTGTTACAGACATTGACAGAGAGTGGGGGGGGGGGCCCCAGCAGGGTGTGTGTAATGGGGAGTATTGTGTGCGTTTTCTGTACATGGCTGGGGGCTGGGGACCGGGTGTCTAATCATGGGTTTTGGGTTTCGTGCGTAAATTAAGCGTAAAATGCGTTTTTAATTTGATTTTGTAAAAAAACAACAACAACAACAAAAACAGTGTATTACAAAGAGGAGAGTGGGGTGTGGAGGTGACTGACTTCCTGACTGGATGCGCGGTGTGTGTGCAAAACGATTTTTGTTGTTGTTTGACTAAAATTCTCTTATATGACTTTTATTTGACGTTTGCTGTTTCCGTTCTTGTTCGCGTTGTTGATGTTGTTGTTCTTGTTGTTGGTGTTGTTGTTGGTGTTGTTGTTCTTGTTGTTGGTGTTGTTTACGTTTTAACTCCAACTTGAGTGTAATATTTTAAAATTCATTATCATCTCTAAACTGACAATTTCATTCGCCTGCAGATGGATGCATTGAGCCCGGCCGCTTTATTCATAAACCAAAAAAAAGTTTCAACTGATTTTCCCGTTTGTTTTTTGTGTTTTTAAACTCTGTTTCAAATTGTTCCCTAATTTTATGCTGAACAATTTGAGTGATCACATAAATTTAACACGGTTTCATGCGGTTCGGAGAGGTTTCACGAGTTTGCAACATGTTGGACTCTCAAGGGAACGTTTAATTCAAACACGGTATTAGATAAATGGGAATTGGAACTTTTCTGATTGCTCACTCGATTAAGTTCTAAGGTGTTTGAAACTGTTTGAAGATGTTTCTAGAAGTTGTAAGAAGTTTAAAGAGGCTTCTAGAAGTAGAAACATGTTAAATATATATTTACTAGTGTTATTATAACAATTCATTATTATAATTCAGATGTTCGAAGAGGTTTGACAATGTTATAATATATTCGAAGAAGGTTTCAAGAAGTTTGAAAATGTTTCTAGAAGCTTGAAGAGAGGTTTGTAGATGTTCCTAGAAGCTTGAAGAGGTTCGAAGATGTTTCTAGAAAGAAGTACGAACCTGCCTGATATTTAGTTAGAATATATTCGAAGAGGTTTGAAGATGTTTGAAGCGGTTTCAAGAGGTTTGAAAATGTTGCTAGAAGTTTGAAGGGGTTTGAAGATGTTTCTAGAGAGAAGTACGAACAAGTCCGATATTTATTTATAATATATTCGAAGAAGGCTTAATGTGTTTGAAGCTGTTTCAAGAGGTTTGTAGATGTTCCTAGAAGCTTGAGGAGGTTTGAATACGTTTCTAGAAGTACGAACCTGCCTGATATTTAGTTATAATATATTCGAAGAAGGTTGGATATGTTTGAAGCTATTTCAAGAAGTTTGAAAATGTTGCTAGAAGTTTGAAGGGGTTTGAAGATTTTTCTAGAGAGAAGTACGAACAAGTCTGATATTTATTTATAATATATTCGAAGAAGTTTGAAGATGTTTGAAGCTGCTTCAAGAGGTTTGAATATGCTTCTAGAAGCTTGAAGAGGTTTGAAGATGCCTCTTGAAGTATGAACCTGTCTAATATTTAGTTATAATATATTCGAAGAAGGTTGGATATGTTTGAAGCTGTTTCAAGAAGTTTGAAAATGTTTCTAGGAGCTTGCAGAGGTTCGAAGATGTTTCTAGAGAGAAGTACGAACAAGTCCGATATTTATTTATAATATATTCGAAGAAGGCTTAATGTGTTTGAAGCTGTTTCAAGACGTTTGTAGATGTTCCTAGAAGCTTGAGGAGGTTTGAAGACGTTTCTAGAAGTACGAACCTGCCTGATATTTAGTTATAATATATTCGAAGAAGGTTGGATATGTTTGAAGCTATTTCAAGAAGTTTGAAAATGTTGCTAGAAGTTTGAAGGGGTTTGAAGATTTTTCTAGAGAGAAGTACGAACAAGTCTGATATTTATTTATAATATATTCGAAGAAGTTTGAAGATGTTTGAAGCTGCTTCAAGAGGTTTGAATATGCTTCTAGAAGCTTGAAGAGGTTTGAAGATGCCTCTTGAAGTATGAACCTGTCTAATATTTAGTTATAATATATTCGAAGAAGGTTGGATATGTTTGAAGCTGTTTCAAGAAGTTTGAAAATGTTTCTAGGAGCTTGAAGAGGTTCGAAGATGTTTCTAGAAAGAAGTACGAACCTGCCTGATATTTAGTTATAATATATTCGAAGAGGTTTGAAGATGTTTGAAGCGGTTTCAAGAGGTTTGAAAATGTTGCTAGAAGTTTGAAGGGGTTTGAAGATGTTTCTAGAGAGAAGTACGAACAAGTCCGATATTTATTTATAATATATTCGAAGAAGGCTTAATGTGTTTGAAGCTGTTTCAAGAGGTTTGTAGATGTTCCTAGAAGCTTGAGGAGGTTTGAATACGTTTCTAGAAGTACGAACCTGCCTGATATTTAGTTATAATATATTCGAAGAAGGTTGGATATGTTTGAAGCTATTTCAAGAAGTTTGAAAATGTTGCTAGAAGTTTGAAGGGGTTTGAAGATTTTTCTAGAGAGAAGTACGAATAAGTCTGATATTTATTTATAATATATTCGAAGAAGTTTGAAGATGTTTGAAGCTGCTTCAAGAGGTTTGAATATGCTTCTAGAAGCTTGAAGAGGTTTGAAGATGCCTCTTGAAGTATGAACCTGTCTAATATTTAGTTATAATATATTCGAAGAAGGTTGGATATGTTTGAAGCTGTTTCAAGAAGTTTAAAAATGTTTCTAGGAGCTTGAAGAGGTTCGAAGATGTTTCTAGAAAGAAGTACGAACCTGCCTGATATTTAGTTATAATATATTCGAAGAGGTTTGAAGATGTTTGAAGCGGTTTCAAGAGGTTTGAAAATGTTGCTAGAAGTTTGAAGGGGTTTGAAGATGTTTCTAGAGAGAAGTACGAACAAGTCCGATATTTATTTATAATATATTCGAAGAAGGCTTAATGTGTTTGAAGCTGTTTCAAGAGGTTTGTAGATGTTCCTAGAAGCTTGAGGAGGTTTGAATACGTTTCTAGAAGTACGAACCTGCCTGATATTTAGTTATAATATATTCGAAGAAGGTTGGATATGTTTGAAGCTATTTCAAGAAGTTTGAAAATGTTGCTAGAAGTTTGAAGGGGTTTGAAGATTTTTCTAGAGAGAAGTACGAACAAGTCTGATATTTATTTATAATATATTCGAAGAAGTTTGAAGATGTTTGAAGCTGCTTCAAGAGGTTTGAATATGCTTCTAGAAGTATGAAGAGGTTTGAAGATGCCTCTTGAAGTATGAACCTGTCTAATATTTAGTTATAATATATTCGAAGAAGGTTGGATATGTTTGAAGCTGTTTCAAGAAGTTTGAAAATGTTTCTAGGAGCTTGCAGAGGTTCGAAGATGTTTCTAGAGAGAAGTACGAACAAGTCCGATATTTATTTATAATATATTCGAAGAAGACTTTTGAAGCTGTTTCAAGAGGTTTGAAGATGTTCCTAGAAGCTTGAAGAGGTTTGAAGATGTTCCTAGAAGTACGAACCTGCCTGATATTTATTTATAATATATTCGAAGAAGGTTGGATATGTTTGAAGGGGTTTGAAGATGCCTCTTGAAGTACGAACCTGCTTAATATTTATTTATAATATATTGGAAGTAGGTTGGATATGTTTGAAGCTATTTCAAGAAGTTTGAAAATGTTGCTAGAAGTTTGAAGGGGTTTGAAGATTTTTCTAGAGAGAAGTACGAACAAGTCTGATATTTATTTCTAATATATTCGAAGAAGTTTGAAGATGTTTGAAGCTGCTTCAAGAGGTTTGAATATGCTTCTAGAAGCTTGAAGAGGTTTGAAGATGCCTCTGGAAGTATGAACCTGGTTAATATTTAGTTATAAGAGAATCGAAGAAGTTTGAAGAATTTTGAATCTGTTTTAAGAGGTTTGAAGATATTTCTAGAACCTTCAAGAGGTTTGAAGATTTTTCTAGAAGTACGAACAAGTCTGATATTTATTTATAATATATTCGAAGAGGTTTGCAGATGTTTGAGGATGTTTGAAGCTATTTAAATATGTTTCAATAGGTTTCTAGAAGGTATGAACCTGTCTGATAGTTATTTATAATAGTAATTATAACAATAAATATTTATAATTTAGATGTTCGAAGAGGTTTGCAGATGTTTGAAACTATTTCAAGAGGTTTGATTAGGTTCCAAGAAGTTTGAAGATGTTTTTAAGAGAACGAGCCTGTTTGCGGGTTATTTATACTAGTGACAATAACATTGTATTATTTCAATTGAGATGTTTGAAGAGGTTTGAAGCGATTTTAAGAGGTTTCAATATGTAATTAACATGTCTGATGTCTATTTATTATAGTAATCAAGTAAGCCCCGCTTCAGGTTTCCCGTGGCTATGTTGTTCGATTAGGTTTCAGCAGTTTTAAAATGGTTTAAAGAGGTTTGAAGGTGATGCAGTGTTTATCACTAAAAGAACCTCATTTTCAATAATTATTCAGGTAACACAACTTTTAATTTTCGAAGGTTTTATAAAGTTTATGGAGTTTAAATAGCTTTGATCAGGCTTGAAACAGTTGAAAGGAGTTTGAAGAGGTTGCATGCTCAGAAGAAGTGTTTATCACTAAAAGGTAAGGTTCAAGTAAGCACTCAGGCTTCAGATTTCCCGTCGCTTTGTAAAGTGTTTTGGTCTTCGAACAGGTTTGATCAGGTTTGAGACGGTTCAGTGAGGTTTGAAGAGGTTGCATGCTCAGACAAAGTGTTTATCGCTAAAAGGGAATCGTTTTCAAGTAAGCACGGCTTTAGATTTCCCGTCGCTTCATAAAGTATGTTGGTGTTCGAACAGGTTTGATCCGGTTTGACACAGTTCAGTGAGGTTTGAAGGGGTTGCATACATAGAACAATGTTTTTCTATGAAAGAAATACCTATTTAAAAAATTTTACAGGTAAAATACTCTACAGATTTTCTGGGACGTCATAAGGTTCCTTGGTATTTAAGTAGATGTGATCAGGTTTGAAACAATTAAATGACTTCTAATGGGGTTGTTGCCGCTCTTTAAAGGTGAATTGTTTTCATAATTGACTGCTTGTTGTGTTAACTACACTTGGCGCTGTTTGGAGTGGCATTCTCAATGTTCTCATTACTACTTCAACCTTCACGGGCCGCGCGTCTGGAGGCGTCCGACCCATTGAGCGCGAGGCAATGGCTGCGGGCGCGCTCAGTGCAATTTATTTGCATTCTTGCGTAAAGTTGCGCTGTGCTTGACAGTGTCAACTTCAAAAGTAATTAAAATTAAAAAATTAAAACTACGCTGTATTTCTTC
This sequence comes from Clusia tigrina, assembly GCA_920105625.2. NCBI lineage: Eukaryota > Metazoa > Arthropoda > Insecta > Diptera > Clusiidae > Clusia > Clusia tigrina. The sequence goes on from OV050032.1 coordinate 189,505,849, forward strand.
TCATGCTGCTCTGCAATAATTTTTCGCAATTTTATTTTGCCTGCTTTTGTTTTGCTTTCCAATACAAGAGAGCGGAGGCGCCAATTTCCAGCTTAAGTTGACCTTTAATTGAATTTTTTTCTTTCATTGCGTTTTTGTTGAAGCTGTCATTAACACTGATTTCAAGTAAATATACCGAGGACAGCAACAACAACAACAACAGCAACAAAAACGACAACAACAATGCAAACAACAATAATGGAAACAAGAAGAAAAACAAACGCCAAAGCGTAATTTTTCCTTTTGACACTCAGCACACCCAACTCGGCCAGCCACCATCAGCCATGGCCGCCCACCTATCCTATCGTGCCCACCCACTTGTGCACCACCCATTTGGAGCGGGTGTATTTTATTGGTATGTCGAAGCCTGCGTTGATTGCGTTTTATTTTCCAAAGCGCTGCGACGACAACCGCATCCCTTTATCCCAACTCATCCGCTTACGAATCTGCGTTCGGCGTCTGAGCTACGGGGTCGTGCGATAGAGGGGGATGGGGGTTTGGTTGAGCGCGCGCGTTGTCTTCTTTGAATTTATTTGAGTTCGAAAAACTCATTTAAAAATAATTAAAACTTGAGAATAATTACCTCCATTATTGGGATTTGCCAAGGACGAGGACAACGAGGAAGCGGCAGAGCCCATGGCGACCGAGGAGATAATTGTCGATTGCGAGGGTCCATAAGCGCCGGCTGCCGATGAGGAGAGCGACGAGCTGGCCGTCGATGCAGTCACAGTGCTGGGTAGTCCGTTTTTCGATCGCAGCGACGTGTTGTGCAACTTGGCTAGATCGGTGTTGGTACTCTTGGCGGCCGTCACTTCGGAGGCATCATTGCCGACTAGAACAGTACAGGGTGAGGCTGGGGACCAGTGCAGTACACCAAAGCCTACAGTAGAAGAAACAGCGCCATTGTATGTAATTATGTGCAAGTAAATGGTTTGATTTGCCTACTCACCAGTTAAGAATATTAGTAGCACACACATTGAGATGAACACCGACACGGACACGATGGCCACGCACTTGGCGGAGCAGCGAGCCGCCAAATCCTTGCGGAAATTCATGGGGGCCGAATAGTGATGGGTCGGCAAGCCGCTCATGACGCTGCGTGGCGGTAGAACCGGGCCCATGCAGCTATTCGTGCTGCGCTCGTAGCCCTTCAGCGTTTCTTTAGTGGGTGTGGAGCAGGCGGAGCCGCTCTTATAATCGATGGGAGAGCTTTTATTGAGATCTGCAAAGAAAATGGAAAATAATTGCAAATTAATTTCAATGCTAACAAAAATTTATAACTGTGAAGGAAGGAGGTGGGATTGTGTGTTCAAATTCCTGTCTGGTGTTTCTATAAAATCCTGACCTAAAAAATATCACTCAGTTTCTAGCGGACTCATTTGTCTCTTGGACAGGTGTTGGCTTTCATCCGCAGCGCAATCGACTGGAACCCTCAAGGCAGCCGTGGCAGAGGCAGGCCATCACTGACCTGGAGGAGGAGTCTGGAAGCTGACGTATTCAAAACCAACGAAACCTGGAGCGAAATCAAGAGGTTGGCGCATGATAGAGGGAAATGGAGGAGCCTTGATGCGGCCGTTTGCTCTCCCGCGGAGCTTGAGAGATCACACATTATATATATATATATATATATATACTCGTATATATATATATATATATATATATATATATATATATATATATATATATATATATATATATATATATATATATATATATATATATATATATATATATATATATATATATATATATATATATATATATATATATATATAAAATGTGTGACCTCTCAAACTCCACTAAAACTGGATCTAAAAACGAGGCAGCCATGAGAGAAGTCCGTAGGCTTCATTGTTACTTTGCATAGAAAAGGACCCCCGGCCTGTAGGAGAAAAATCTGGTGGGTATATTATAATAGGACCATAGGTCCTTCGAAGAATTTTTCTCTCGAACGCCCCCAAAGCTCGCTCATCGTTGTTTGAGCGAGCTTTGGGGGCGTTCGAGAGAAAAATTCTTCGAAGGATCTATGGTCCTATATGCGTCTGCGGAGAGTATCGAATCAGATGGAACAACGAGCTGTATGAGCTGTACGCCGACATTGATATAGTTCAGCGCATTAAAACACAGCGGCTGCGCTGGCTGGGACATGTTGTGCGAATGGATGAAAGTGCTCCGGCGAAAAAAGTATTTGAATCGATGCCGCCGGGTGGCGGACGCAGAAGGGGGAGACCACCACTACGTTGGAAGGACCAGGTTCAGGGGGACCTGGCTGCACTTGGTGTTTCCAATTGGCGTCAGCGTGCGCGAAGCAGAGACGACTGGCGAAGGCTGATAACGCGGCAATGACCAGAAATGGTTGTACGCCAATTATGATGAAGATGATGATGATATTATAATAGGCCTGGGCACCTAATTCCATCAATCAAAGTTTTCGGCAGAGAGCTATTTTTAGATATAAGGTTTCATAGGTTCCAGACTTCTGCACGTTGGCGGCCCATCTTAGTGTAGAGAATTTAACTGAACATTCCCATACTTGAACACAAATTTAAAGAAGCCCTGTCAAAAGCTTGGTTAGGCAAGCATATTACGAGAAAGTGTTCGACACATCGTTGGTTGGTTATGGTTTATCTCCTCCATTACTTGAGGCAAGAGTATAAAAAGGGCAGAAATCATCCCTGGCAATGGCTTAACGAATCGCTTTCCGTACATGCCCGAAGGGAACTTGACAGTTTAGTGCAAAGTTTGATCAGTCTGCTTGGAATGTCAATGTCACAATTTCTAACAATCAGCAATTGGAACACTAAATTTCAGCAATTGACTTGTAGGTAGGTAGGTAGGTAGGTAGGAGTGGCCGCCCAGTTTGCCAAAAGCACACTTGAGCACACATAATGGCCCATTGTGATACCACGGTGTGGCGCCGTTCAAGCACTGACTAAAAAGGTTCCCATACTTGGGATGGTGATAGTCAGCGCAAGGACAGCGCCTGGAAAGGCACGACTCCCACGTCATGTTTCAGGAAACCATCCTGATACTTTGATGAACCTGGCTATGTCCCTAATATTAATGGATGACAGTTCTGTCAGGCTTGTAAGAAATGGGGCACCAAAGGTGCGAATTCTTCTTCTGCTCAAGGATTGGCAGTGGCATAAGAGGTGGAAAACCGTCTCGTCCTCCTCCTCGAAGCCACAGCCTCGGCAAAAGTCATTTGAGGGTAGGCCCAGTCTTTCTGCGTGCTGTCCCATTATGCAGTGGCCGGTCAAAACCGACACAGTTGTCGACAGTGATACGCGATCAAGTCGAAGAAGTTGGTTGGTTCTGTTTTTGTCCATGCTTGCCCAAGTTAGTCTAGCCGTGTGGCAGGATTCCTCGTTAGCCCAGGATTTGTAGGCGTCAGCCAGATATTTCCGTTTGACTTCGAGCTTGGCTGTTGCCAGTGGAATGCCGATGTTTACAGAGGGGTGAATGTCGTGCATTAGCGTGCCTGCCTTGGCAAGCTCGTCCGCCTCGCAGTTTCCCGGGATTTCGCTGTGTCCGGGAACCCAGACTAGGTGCACCCGAGAGTAACTTGCGAGCTCATTTAAAGATGTTCGACATTCATGAACTAGTCTTGATGTGGCCGTGGAGCCAAAAAGAGATTTAATGGCGGCCTGGCTGTCTGAGAAGATAGATACGTCAACTGCGCCGATATCACTACTCAGCATCCATTTGGCTGCGTGGTAAATGGCCATGACCTCAGCTTGAAAAACGCTGCAATGGTCTGGGAGACGTAGGGAGATGTTTAAGTCCAGCTTGTCGGAATAAATACCGCTGCCGACTCTACCTCCAAGCTTGGAACCGTCGGTGTAGATTTCGACTGTTTCACCGACGATTCGGTTTTCTGAGGTCCAGTCGCTTCGACTTGGAATAGTGAGGTCGACTTGTAGCTCGGTTGAATTCGATTCAATGATATTCTTCTGCATTCAATTGGCTTAACGAATCGCTTTCCGTACATGCCCGAAGGGAACTTGACAGTTTAGTGCAAAGTTTGATCAGTCTGCTTGGAATGTCAATGTCACAATTTCTAACAATCAGCAATTGAAACACTAAATTTCAGCAATTGACTTGCAGCTCGGTTGAATTCGATTCAATGATATTCTTCTGCATTCAATTTATATTCTCATCCAAGTACATTTGCTTAATAGTTGTCAAAAACTTTCTGTTAAAGACTGCTTAAGTAGTTTCTTATTCGTGTGAGGAACTTCCTCTGAGCATTACCCAGAATCTGTGAGGAAATGCAGTGCTGGCTTCACGGGCGATATGACCGACTAATTTGGCTAGCAGTAAAAGTCAACTTTGTTGATACTGAAAAGGAAAAGCAACTCATGCTGCATGCAATCAGGGGGTGCGGACTGAGTGGCTCCCTGTCCTAGGCGTGTTGTGGTCGAAAAGGGCACTCTGTAAAACTTCCACGAATATCCTTGTTTACAAAAGTAAACATAAAGACACACAAAAAGAACATTATAATGTAATTGGATGCAGTGTAAAACGATTGCATTACAACTCCTGCCCTAAGTTTCCTTTAAGCACTTAAAGTATCAATATCGTGCCCCCAAAAAAAAGCCAACAACAAAAAATAACAATAAAACAGACAAAAATCAATTAAAGCATTGGACTATAAAAATGCCCCTGCTGAAGAATAGAAACTGGCGTCATAAAAATCTAACCAAAACGAAATACTGCGCGACTGGCTGCCATTAAAATCACACCTAATTTCCCGAAGGCGGACTGGGCCGGGGGCAGACGCACACGACAACGCTAACGAACCCTTACAAAGGTTTGGTCACTCCAACTGCCAATGCCAGTGCCACTGCCACTGCCATTGCCACGGCCTGTAGCACGAACAGGAATCCTATAAATATGCATACACACACGTGTATGGAGAGATAGTCATATGTAGATATGTATATATGTAGATATATATATGAAGATATATATATATATATATATATATATATATATATATATATATATATATATATATATATATATATATATATATATATATATATATATATATATATATATATATATATATATATATATATATATATATATATCCATATAGAGAAGCAGCCACCAGACTAGAGCTTCCTTTCCTATTGTGTTCATACCAATTTTTGCTTATCGCCTTTTGCTCAAATTTCATTTGTATAAAAGGATTTGCAAAGGATAACAAAACTGACAACGAACATAACCTAAACCAGAAAAAAGAAGGAATAAAATAAAATAATAAAAAAACCAACAAAAAAAAAGCCAGAATAGCCCAGCAAAGAAAGAATAGCCAAAGTGGTTTTTTGCAAATCAAATGGATTTCAAGGAGCACCGAACACACACACACACACACACACACACGTGCCTGCATGCATACGAAAGTGGAAATCATTTATTGACGCCATGTTGATAATACGATTATGTATGCTTGATTGTAAGGGTGCGGTGTCTGGGCCCGGGCTGCACACGCACACAAAGGACGACAGCAAAGCAAGGCAAGCAGCAGCGCCGAATGCCAGAAAGGAACGTTAGACAATGTAAGTAAGGGAAAGGGGCGATGGGGAGCCTCCGGAGGTGTTTGAAGGAGCAATGAACACTTTGCCAGCGTTTTTATAAATATAGAGAAGCGTTTAAAATAACGTACGACGAATGCACGCACGGACTCGCGAGCGTACGCACTCACGCACACACACATACACACACACACACACACCTCTGTTTGACTGGATAAACCGCTGTTGAGTGAGTGAGCAAGTGTGGTGGTAAGGGGGGGGGGGGAGTGGGCGAGTGTGCAGTGATATAAACTAATGAAATGACATGACAAAATCGAACGGAAACAACAACAACAACAACAACAACAACAACAACAACCACTACAGTAACATATAATAGCCAACAAAAATTTCATTTGATTTGACATATACGCTTCCTCATACAGAAGCAGGGCAGAGCAGCCAACACTGCCAGCTAACACTGCCAGCCACACCGAAGGCCACCAGGACAACCGAAGACTCACTCAGCTGGCTTCGGTTAGGGCTGGGCTGCAGTGCGGTGTTCAGCGAATTTCGGGTTCAAGTTATTCAACCAAACTGATTCATTACAATATTGCATATGCACTGATGGCAGTTGGAGTGCGTGTGAGTGTGCATGTGCGTCTGCTGTGTAAGGGAGCGTTAGTGAGCTTGTTCGAAAAGGTTTGGTCGCAGAGCACAACGACAGCAGCGGCATCAAAATACATGATTTCTACATTTGGCAAACGCTGAGAAGTTGAGCGGCCACTGGGAGGGAGTGTGAGTGGCAGCGCTTTTTTCTCTGACATCTTGTTAGTGTCTTAAACTGCCGCTATACTCCTGACAGCCGGTCACATGCATACTCAGTGAACCCACAGACAACACGCGTACTCTAGTGTGTGTTTATAAGTGTATGAGTGTGTGTGTGTGTGTGTGTGTGTGTGTAAGTGTCGTGACTTTCGTGTAAGTGGCGAGTGACTGAAGGTAGCATTAAAGATGGCTTCAGTATAAAAACGGTGTAAATTCCCTTCTGCGTCTCCTGCGTTGATGATGACTCACCTCTCATTAATCTTGGTGACAATTTGTCTGAGACTGAGAAAGATAGCGGTCTTGTTTGGTGGGTTCACAGTGGAGTTTGGAGGGGTGGGCTTTGCATATACTTTCAGCGTATGTGCAGCTTTTGCACTCTCGTTCCAGCTGCATCACTATGAAGGCTTCAGCCTGTATAAAACCACTCCTAATCCTAGATATAAACACTGTGAAGGTTTCAGTCAGCATGAAACCACTCCTAATCCTAGATATAAACACTGTGAAGGCTTCAGTCAGCATAAAAGCACTCCTATTCCTAGATATAAACACTGTGAAGGCTTCAGTCAGTATAAAACCACTCCTATTCCTAGATATAAACACTGTGAAGGCTTCAGTCAGCATAAAAGCACTCCTATTCCTAGATATAAACACTGTGAAGGCTTCAGTCAGCATAAAACCACTCCTATTCCTAGATATAAACACTGTGAAGGATTCAGTCAGCATAAAACCACTCCTATTCCTAGATATAAGCACTTGATCTTATATGTATGGGTACGTGTTTTACCGGGCTAGAGTAAGTACTTCTTCCTAAGAACTCCCTACGAAAGTGGCGAATCCCTTCCAAGTGGGATATGAGGAAAATTTTCGCACAGGCTTATTTGCTGTATCTGCCAGGGTAGTGGCCCGGCATGGATCACTGAGTTTTCCTTCTGGTAATCTTAGATTATTTCTATGGATGTCTTCGGTTCATGGTTGGAATATTGAAGATGGTCTTTTATTGTAGGGAGCCTTCTATAAATGCTTAGTCGCTTCTTTTTTACAGACGGATTAGGACGTCCCCAGATGGGTGTGTCCGGAGAATAGGGGTTAGTCTTATGAGATCTCTTTCCTATTTTCACTCGGAAGCCCGTCGCTTCTTTTTTACAGACGGATTAGGACGTCCCCAGTGCTTACCTTCAGTTGGGTGTGTCCGGAGAATAGGGGTTAGTCTTATGAGATCTCTTTCCTATTTTCACTCGGAAACTACCACTTTAAGCGCTTGATACTAACTCTTTAACTTGAGTGCTTACTTAGTATACTGATCCCACTGTTTTGCTGTTCACGAGAGCTACTTTGCAATGGGCGGATTCGATGCTAAATGCGTTAGATTTGGAGGAGCAGTGACTATGATTACTATTGCTACTCTTCAAGAAGGATTCAAATGGACTTTGGTTTCTATTAGGTTAGTAATAAACACATTTATATGAGTAGTTTTAGGATTTCCTTGGATGGTGGTGCTTCTAGTGGAGAGGGCTGTTGGAAGGAGTTCTTAGGTATGTAGGTAGGGCAGCCGCATCACCAATAAACCAGTGATGCCACTTAGACCACCAGTTGGGTCCATTGTGAGCTCCATGGAGTTCTTGTCTAAAGTAAGTTTTTCTCTCTGGAAGGATACTTTGCAAATTGAACAGGGGAACAATTTTGCTGGCCAGAATTTCGTTGACCAGACTTTCGCCGACCAGACTTTCGCCGACCAGAATTTCGCCGACCAAAATTTCGCTGGACGTTCAATTGCAAACTGCAGACAGGTTCTTTTAGGTTGCAGTCACAGACTCTTCCTTAGATTTGCTGACCATATTGTGTTCGCAGGTCGTTTCTATTATCTCTCCCAAATTTCCTCTCTCCCTACTTATTCGGACTATGCGACTTTTTTGTGTCAACTTTGTCTTGGAGAAATTTGGAATATTCTTTTTCACTTGCTTTGATTTTCCACCGGGTTTTTGTCAACTGTTTTGCTACCTCTTAAAACATCCTCCGAATATTATACTCAAAACACACTTAAGCCTGGAATGAATAAATGATTTCCATCTATAATTCACGTTACGCCCCAGAGTGGTATGGAACACTGTTCGGTGGCACTTCCTGCTCTTTCACAGTTAACTTTTTCTATTAATATAAAATAAACCAATGGCAAAAATAGAATAAAATTTAATTGGAAAAGTTGTTCTAATAAAAATAACAATAAAAATTGTAAATAATTTAAGACAGTTCTTATTAATAAACTTAGGACGGAGCTGCTTCTGTAAGACACCTACTCATGCACTCCTACTTCGGCACTCCCACTCCTGTGTACTCTTACTCATGCACTCCTACTCCTGCACTCTTACTCCAGGACTCCTACTTCTTTGTATTGCCACTGAATATAGCCAAGCAAACTGTGGATTTGTCCTTCGCACAAGGTTGAGGTTATTTTCGTATGCATGCATTCAAGTATAGGTGTGTTGGTGTTGGTGTTGGTGTTGGTGTTGGTGTGTGTGTGTGTGTGTGTGTTTGTGTGTGGCAGCGTTTGAGCTTTTATAAAGTAACCATTTTTTGGATTTGTTGCTGCTGAATGGCACTTGTGTTCCACCACTCGTAACTGAGTGTGAAGGATGAGGAGTCCCTCTTTGGAATTTCAGTTTTTCTTTGTGGGTTGTTTTCTTTTTGGTTTCCACGTACCTAGTTGTGTGATTTCCTACTGGGTATGCGTGTGCAAGGTGGTGATGCGGGGGGCATTTACGTTATGTGGTGATTTGTGGTGATAAATTGTTTGCCGTGTGTGACAAACTGACGTTCGCTACGAAAAAAAAGAAACGATTCCCAAAAATGCTACTATCAGTGGGAGTAGCTGTGGAAATTATACCACCAATGGCAGTTGCGTGGAGCGGGCCGGGAGGGGGTGCAGCTATGGATATCATATCGCTACGTATCGTAATGGCATGAAAAATGTCTGCGTCATTTTTTATGTAGATATGGAGCAGCACGGAGCAATAGGAGCAGTTGCAGGAGTCACACTTACAACGGGCAGCAGAGTGAGCGGCAGTGCGAGCGGAGGGAGATTGTGGGAGGGCGCTGTGGTGTGTGTGTTTGGATTTACTTCATGTTAAGATTTAAACGTGTATATTACGGGGTTTATAATGCCCACATAGCGGGGATGTGTGAATATGGTTACATGGTAAACTGTGCTAAAGCTCTGACTTGAGGTCTTTCTGCATCGACAATCGGTTATATTAGATTGGGGTTTTTCTCTCGCCCGAATGTGTGTTTATGTGTGTGTGTGTGTGTGTGTGTGTGTGTGTGTGTAGGGTGTGTGAATGGTGTGTGTGTGTTTTATAGTGGAATTTTCTGCTCTCGTGTATTTTGTGTTGGATTTTTATTCTCGTTTTGATGGCGTTTTATTGCCGAAACGTGTTTAAGTTACTCCAATGCACATGTGTAAATAATTAAAATGGTTGAGTTATGTGGCCACTTTGAATGCTGCAGTTAAGCTAATTTTATGCCCCAATGCACTCACACACACAAACACACAGAGGCACACACATATATTTATAGAAACATTCGTGTATGTTAAAGTTGTGAAGTGGTGATTGAAGGAAACACTTTTCTTTCGGTGGACCTGAACACTTTTTCATGCTTATAAAAGTTTTGGTTTCGGTGTACGTGGCTGTAATTATGCTGGAAGGACTCGACTAGGTGCTGTTTTATAGAGGCGGAGATTTATTATGCAAGCTAATGCATATAAAGGAGGCTAAAGGGAAATGGAAGCTATTAAAGCACCCGATGACGTCAAGCCGAGGTTACGCTCTTCTTGCCAGATACGAGTATATTGGTGTTTCCTCTATGAAATGAGGTACTGAATTGTTTTGACGTATACAATTCTAGGATTTGTGTTATACTAAAATGTTTGTTACGGTCACTCTGCCAAGAGTGGATACAGAACTGGAGATAAAAACTGTAAACGAAAACTGTAGACTGGGAAACTGAATAAAGGGGCCTAATATAAACACACAGCCTCTCTTCACACACTGTACAATGTCTGGTGCGAAAATTTACGCAACGGAAAGATAGCGAAAGTATCAGCAGGCAAGTATGTTCACTGTAAAGTTTGACTTACTGGAACTAAGCAGCTCGGGGTCCTTCACTATCACAAGCCTCGGGCCCAGCTCACAAAAGACAAAAGTAAAAGCGGAGTCCCCTCACCGGTACATACGAGGGCGGATTGATATTGAAGCTACCTAAGTAGGAAAAAAACATTTTTTTTTTGCAAAAACCATTTCCGAGTATTTCTCAACATAGTCTCCTTTCACTTCGACACACTTAGTACGACGATATTCCAACTTTTTTATACCATTTGAATAATACGATTTCGGGAACCCCTCAAAATACGCGTTAGTTTCGGTAATCACTTCTTCGTTTGAGATGAATCTTTTTCCTGCGAGCCATTTTATCAAGTTTGGAAACAGGAAAAAGTCACTAGGAGCTAAATCTGGACTATAAGGTGGATGATTAACCAATTCGAAGCGTATTTCACCTAATTTTAGCATCGTATCTAATGCTGAGTGAACCGGTGCGTTGTCTTAAAGAAAGAGCATTTTTTTCTTCTTTAAATATGGTCGTTTTTCCTTGATTGCATCAATCAATTGATCCAATAATGCACGATAATACTTTCCTGTGATTGTGGATCCTTTTTCTAGATAAGCGATGAGCAATATTCCGTGTGCATCCCAAAATACAGTGGCCATAACCTTGCCAGCCGATTTCACTGCCTTCGCCTTCTTCGGAGCACTTCCACCAGCTTCCACCCATGGTTTCGATTGATTTTTGGTTTCAGGTGTGTAGTGGTGGACCCACGTTTCATCAACAGTTATTAATAGACGCCAAAAATTAACAGGATTACGCTTTATCATGTCCAAACACCGCTGTGAAGTGGTCTGTCGAACTCGTTTTTGTTCGACACTGCGCAAACGCGGCACCCATCTTGCCGATAGCTTTTTCATATGCAAATGTTCATGCAAAATGTTGAACACACGTTCATATGATATGTTTACCACTTCAACAATCTCACGCAACTTGACTCGGCGATCAGTCATAACGATATCGAGGATTTTCTTGATATTTTCTTCAGTAACCACCTCTTTTGGCTTTCCTGTTGATGGTATTGTTGCAGTGCTTGTTCGGCCGTGTTTAAATTCAGCAATCCAATATTTTACCATGTAATCTGACGGAGCAGACTCACCGTAATGTTTATCGAGCTTTTCTTTTGTCTCTTTCGCCGTTTTCCCTTTCAAATAATCGTGTTGAATCACTGCACGAAATTGGCTTTTTTCCATTTTTCAACAAACACAAAAGTTGCTTACTTCAAACGACTACAACAAATAAACTAATCGATGAATTTAGGTGAAATTTTAACAGCTGACGTTTGACAGATCGCAATTTGTAAGTTTTTGTGTTTGTGCTGCCATCTAGCGCTAGGTAGCTTCAATATCCGCCCTCGTAGCTCTGGTTGTTGAGTCTCCTCTTGGGCCTTTGTTATGTATTGGAAAACTTTGATTTTCTTTTATAAGCCGCGTGGGCTTAGTAAGTCTATAGACGATTATGGTTTCTGTTCCCGTAGTTTATTCAAACCATGGAAAATTTTAACTAAGTTGAGAAATCGAACGCATTCGAAACTTGTTGCTGAAGCACCAAAGCAAATCAGCACCAACACCATTCTGAAGGGGTGTTTAAGAATTTAATAGCAACAATAAAAGAACATCCGGAAAAAGCATTCACCAAAGAGTGTTTAAGTGTATAAAAGCAACAACAATAATACCAGGATCAAAAAAGCATTCATGAAAGAGTGTTTAAGTGTAGCAACAACAATAACACCAGTATCAAATATATAAATAATTCATAAAGGAGTCAAACTCTCGTTATACACGATTTTTAGATTCCATCATGTCGCAGCAAGGGGAAGGATATGCGCAAGCAAAACGAAGCTTCTGTAATATGAAATATATTAACAGCTTAGCTACACAACTCTGGATTGAATTCTTCAGGTGTCCCTCTTAAAATCTCCCACTGTCTCGGACTACTTTCTATGAATCTCACATTGCCTGTAGGTTAGATTAGGTTGAGCTACTCCACTTAGTCCAGTTGCTAATCACTTGAAATCCTACAGATTTGTCTATCTCAATTGAGGGAAAATCTTGAGCTCCACTCAAGCCATTGGAAGTCTCTAGGTAAGGTTAGGTTAGGTTATCGTGGTAGCCGGTCTACGGACCAACTCACTTAGACCGCCATGGGCCAATGGTGATACCACCGCATAACAACGCACCTCTGCTATACTCGTCAAACCATTTCGAAGCCCTAATAAAGCGCAGGATTTGTTTGACCTTCGCGCCGCACACTTCCGTAAGAGAGTTAAAAGCGTATTTGCCTAAAGAGCCCGCTCTACTTCTAGCCAGACCGAGGTACCTACAGAAGAGATGTTCCACAGTCTCCTCCTCGTCCCCACATAGCTTCTGCAGTGTTCATGAGAGAATACTTCCAGCCTGAGACCATGTTTGCCGAATAGCCTATTACAAGTTATACAAGCCACGATCTTCTCTCGACAGGGCAAGCAAGTCTCTAGATTTCCTCCTATTAAGCTCCGGCCACATTAGCCTAGTCGTTCTGCAAGTGCCCTCGTGTGCCCAAGATCCATTGGCCTCACGCACGACCCTATTCTTCAGCATCAGTTTACAGGTGGAAATTGGTATTCCAACATCGCATCTGTCCATGTCTAAAGGAAGGTTGGTGCCGCGTCTCGCTAGCTCATCAGCCCCTACAGTTTCCCTCAATATCCCTATGACCCGGAACCCATATCCTAATATGGTACCCTGAAAAAGGTGCTGATATGATTTAGGGCAGCCCGGCTCATTGCCTTTTATAGGGACTAAACTGAGATACTCGCATCTCTTCAGGCCATTATCAGACACCATAATTTAGCAATAAGTTACTAGAATATCTCGTTTAGAGCTCAGAGTGTGTCCTAAACAAACCAGAACTCTCAACGTTGAATCTTTCCAGGCATGTAGTGACAAAATGTTTTCACAGTCTCCAGAGCTGGGATGCTTATCATGCATTTTTTGCATACCAGATCCTGTGACATTGTAAGCAATAATTCTACTAATGTAGTAGCTAGGAAGGATTCAACTATTGCCATGTATATTGGCACCACTGAAGACTTGAAATATTCTCCTGAAACTCGGTCTTTGAGTAATGGACGTCGGATAATTCACTGTTCTACTGGAATTCGATTGTTCATGGTCTTGGACACGCTGAAAAGCTTCTTGCCCACAAACGCTTCTCTTCTTTTGTCCAAGCGAACTTCAGAGTGCTTACCGGAGTTCTCTATTCGAAAGCAACAGGAATGTGCTGCAATACCATCGGCACAGATTACTAGCAAGTCTGTACAATAAGACGGAAGGACCTTACTGCATGGAGGCTGAGGAGACGTCCAAATACATTCTCTGTGATAGTCCAACTTCGGTTCGGTTAGAACAGGAATCAGCAATCATGGGTTTTTAATGCACACTAATATCAGAGTATAATAGGCAAAAGCTGTTACAGACTGCATCAGCAGAGCGAAGCATCCTCTTGTAGTAAGAGGCCTATGGTACAACAGGTCTTTCAGGACACAATTGCCTACTATTGGGTTCTCCTCATAATCTTCTCTACACCTAAGCTACGATTGTCTCTCAGAGTATTGTATAAAAATTGTCTGGCTAAGAGCTGCAGGAGAGACTTACATTTAACTGTGAGTTGGCAGGAATACCATATGACGTTCAGTATAGCAGAGAAGGCCATGATTGTGTCCATGCTAAGCCACGACTCACACATGTATACTTTTCCTCCTGATTCTTTGCGTCTTTAGTTGGTCAATTTGCTGCCAAGTTCAAGTAGGTAGGGTGGTTTGTATGTCTATAAACTGGTCTTATACCATGACTCCTTGTTATTCATACTCGAGAAAACAAGGGAGAAACTTTAACCTTTTCAAATCATTACAGATGATGGCTGTTGTCTAAAGCAGATCATTGGAATTATAGACATAGAGACAAGAGAGAGGTGGGCACCTCTGGCTTAAAAGAGAAGCTTCTTCAGTTCAGCACTACATGTGTATCTTCAGTTTGTCGCAAGGATTCAACTTTGGTGCGATACATGCCTCCTTCAACTGCTTCATCAAAAGCTCCAAATGGCTGGACCTTTGAAAGGGTTTGGGACTCGTGTCTCCTGCGGTATCACAAGGGGTCAATGATGGCCTAAGTGCGTCATTCAGGCGACCGCTTTACCTACCTACCTACATGCCTCCTTACAATATGAAATTGTCTCTTACATGGACCAAAAGTGCCCCAATTAAAGTGTTTCTTTTTACTTCTCCGGCTTCATATAATCTGAAGTCATTTTTGCACTCAGCCAGGTGGCAAACTAACAGCGTGGACAAACGCAGCCGAATGGGGAGATGATTGTATGAAGTATGAGTTATTGGAGCGGACGTCAAAAGAGTTTGAGCTCTGGAGTATACGAATAAAAGGCAGCAAATTAATTCCGTTTCATTTTCGTCCTTCTTTCCATTCGATTTCTTTCCTTTTTCTCCTCGTTGTTAATTTTTTTCAATAATTTCTGCGCTGCAAGCAATTACAAATTCCCTGCACAACTGTCACACAATTAAGCGAACATTTTTGACAGCTGTCATAATTGCTTTTCAACTATTGCATAAGCTCATTGTCAGCGGCAAATTTCATTAAAAGCCATGAGCGGAGGGGGTGAGGAGAAGAGTGCGCAAAAGAACTTAGAAACTGCAGTTACGAAGAAACCAGCAGTGACCCCAGAGGAAGAGCGAGGGAGAGAGGGAGAGAGAGGGAGATAGTGATGCTCAGAACAAATTCGTGCAACACGGAGATAGAGAAGCAATTGAAGAAATTAGCTTTACGCGTTTTTACAAATGGAAATGAATAGTCATAGTCATGCTTATAGACGCTACCCAGTTGGAATTTTTTAAAGCAGTGCCCACTCCATATTGCCATAGAAGTAAAGGACAGTTAAATCGTGAAGGAGTTTAGTAGTTTGTAGTGATATTTTATCTGTTTTGTTGACGTTTAACTAAGCCCCTAAAAGAATGATGGACAGCATCTGTCCAGAGAACATGCTTCCTTCCTAATACATTACTTGGTAAGTCAGATAAACACAATCTGTTACAGTAGCTCGAATAATATACTTGTGAACTTAGAGGAGATTTTGAAATTATATATTGCAGAAACAATCACTGAAGTACTGCATCTTCAACTCTCAAACATATACACTCAAAATTCACATATATGTTAATATACGCATTACCCTGCAGTGAAATCCAATACTGATGTTGAACTGGTTGTGAGTGAACTAGTTGCTTCTTAGTTGCAACTGAACTGGTACTCATCTAGTTATTAGACAACTACTTTCTCTGATATGCTAGTTGAAAATTAAGTAACTGCGAGTAAATTGGTTGCTATTTGAAAGTTTATAACATGGAAGAGAATTGCAATGATGGGTTGTTTTTGAACTAGTTGCATGCAAGTGCGACTGTCGCAGTTTCTATGTTGTATACCTAACAGTAAATATTATTATAGATCCTAAACACAATCTGTTCTTTTCAAAAAGAAACTGATTGGTAAAGTAGTTGGAGTTATGTGTCCTTCAACGTATTCTATTTTTTAAGTAAGTTGTATGAAAGTAACTTTGGCCCAATTCGAAGAGTATCGTCTCTGGAAGCAGGTGCTTCTGGAAGTATTATAAATATTATTGTGGAACCTAAACAGAACTAGGTGCCTGTTACTTTCAGAAGAAACTGATTGGTATAAGTAGTATATAACTGCATGTCCTTCAACATATTCTATTTTTTTAAGTAAGTTGTAGTAGAAGGAAACTGGACCCAATTCGAAGAGTACAATCTCTGGAAGTAGATGCTTCTGAGAGTCTCATCCTGAAAGGTTTAAAAGTAGGTGCTTCTGAGAGTTTCATCCTGAAAAGTTTAAAAGTAGGTGCTTCTGGGTGTATCATCCTAAAAGGTTTACGAGTTTAAATAATTTTTGTGGCTTTCAAATATATACATAAATATAGTAACTACGAGTATATAATTCAATACCAGTCAAGTGCAGGGAAGTTCCCTTCAATATACTGGATTGCTCGTAAGGAATCTGTTTCAACTGGACTGAATTAGTTATCAGGAATTTACCATCAAGGACTAGTTACAAAATATATATTCATATATTGTATGAGTATAAAGCAGTTCTTATATGAATACTTCGCAAACACGATTAGTTCATATTGAAGAACAATTGAACTAGTGGAATTGGTATGCACAAAAGACTTCGTCTGATGTACGAAGCTTACCTTGTTAGTTTGGTCCTTGGAAAGCAGATTAGAAAAAGCTGAAATTAGTTTCGAATGGACCAGTTCCATCTTACTACTCCGCAAACACGATTAGTTCATATTGTAGAACAATTGAACTAGTGTAATTGGTATGCACAAAACACTTCGTCTGATGTACGAAGCTTACCTTGTTAGTTTGGTCCTTGGAAAGCAGAGTAGAAAAAGCTGATATGAGTTTTGCATGGACTAGTTTCATCTTACGTCCCAACTAGTCCGTTTCACTGCAGGGGGTGGATATAGTCGTAGGAATACATGCGACTACTTACTTATGTTCATGGGTACTAGCAATGTACATCATTTAATGTGATACTAATGCAAAAACTTTCTAGCTTAACCACCTCAAATACTTTGGCCGCCCCAGCACACAAGTAGACGCATTCGCAGGCTTCACACAGGATTCACCCAAGCACACATGATTCGCCAAAACTCACATTCACCCACACTCACCCATCAAAGAAATGGTAGAACAAACCAAATTCATTATTTATCACAATTTTCCAAGCAATTATTGCTGAAACCCAGTATATTCTAACAACCCACACTACGCTCTACCGCCATACTGCGCGTATAACTATCACTAGAACTACTACCACCACCAGCACTACCAGCACCGTCCGCAGCAGTAGCACCAGCAGCAATACTGCTGCCTTAACCACTGCTAATTTGTGCATTGCCCCTGTGAAAGTACGCACTAAGATTGGCAAAGTTTTGTTGCTAATGTTTTATCGGTCGCAGTCGCAGTCGCAGTCGCAGTTGCAGTCGCAGTCGCAGTTGCAGTCTCAGTCGCGGTCGTATTCGTACGCAGAAAGTTCATTGAAATGTTATTCAATTGCAATTAAGCACATTTATCAAACTCAATTGAACATTTATGCGGTGCTTTAAGCGGGTGCACACATCACTACAAATGCCACTATAAGAGCAACAACAACACCAGGAAACTACAACAACAACACCAGCAACTACAGCAAACACCAAAGGCAACTATCCCATTTACCACTGAAGTAAGTAGCAATAATGTAGCAAGTGGCAAAAAGTATTCAGTTAAGAGTTCACAGACAAGATGCACCAAACAAACACCCACCCACACACACACACACACCCACACACGCGCATTTAAGTTAAGAACCTCACACACAAGCGCACGACCAACAACTCCGCACACATGCATAGTTCAAGTGCTATACAAAATTAATGTTATTTGCGGTTGGTTACTTTGCCAGCGGTAAAAATTGCTACAGAAATTGAGCATAATCTTATTTTATGGCTAAAGTGAAGCGTGCACAAAACTAGCAGTGCGAGCGTTGCACAGTGGTGCAAGTGCATAGGAGAGGTGCACAGAAATCCGAAAGGAATTGAGAGGATGCCCGAGTTATCGGCCAGTTGCCAGGGCGAATTCCATACATAAAATAGTACTGAAAGAAGAATAGAGTTGCTGTTTTCGTTGTCAGTATCGAACGATATCAAATGTATGAGTAATGCAGATATTATCGTTTTACTACCGTCACTAACTTCCACACAAAAGTGTATATATTGAAGGCTTAGAAAGATATATAAAACCACAGATAATGACAAGTGGAAGTGGCGGAGGAAGTAAATTGAAAAGGGCCCTGGTGGCATTCTTACTACATCCACAACATATTGTAAACTAATTGCGAAAATGATCAGTTAAGTGCCACCTCTAGCAGTCAGATAACAAATGTATGCTAACGTATTTCAGCTGAATATCGTAGATGATTTTTCCTTTCTATAAGCAATCCCTAATTTATGAACATTGTGCATTGTGCTATCGCACCAATGCTTCAACGTTGGCGTATTCCGTCGAGCGGGCTATGCAAGAGTTGCCATGATGAAGAAGAGCTAGAATCGATTCATCACTTTTTATGCCAATGTTCAAGACTACAGTTGCAACGACTTCAATGTTTGGGGTTGCACTTCTTCACAAGCTTGACAGAGATAGCGATGGTGGACTTATCGAATCTCCTCACTTTCATCTGGAAAACCAAATGGTTTAATAGGAATGGTACTTCCAATGTATGCGGAAATCGAGGGTAATGACGAGTATGCCTCCTCTTGGCATTTTGGAAGGCAGTCACAATGGAAATAGATATCTCTGAGTGGAAGTGCGGATACCGTATCCGCACACGCCTTCCCAACCTAACCTAAACTAAAAACATTGTACTAATTTAGTAAACAAACAACAAATAAATATATTTACCGGAAATTCTTACCAAGCATTCTCATATATAGAGTATGTTTACTGCCCCTAGAACATATCAAACACTACTAACCACACCCCACTCTCATACAAGCAGACTTAACTAAAGACATACACCATTATCAATGCACTCTCTTGTGGATGTTGCCTTTCAAAACTGATCATATAAGGAAGCATCGAGTGCCAAAGTTATCGGTTAAGTACCATAACTAATTCCCATACGATTACTAGCAAATAGATTCCAAGTTCCACATTTATGCACCACATTTATCTCTTGTGGATGTTGCCTTTCAAAACTGATCATATAAGGAAGCTTCGAGTGCCAAAGTTATCGGTTAAGTACCATAACTAATTCCCATACGATTACTAGCAAATAGATTCCAAGTTCCACATTTATGCATGCATCTCCTAAGAGGACTGAGGCCTGAAGGAAAATACTACGATGTCACTGGTGTTGTGGCATTTCTTTTCCTTTTGTGCCTCTGGTAATTAGTGGACATTTTTCAACATTCACGTGAGTCTAATGTGGGCCTAATGTGGGCCTAATGTGGGCCAAATGGGAATCTAATGTGGGCCTATTATGCCGCCGTCAACTGAGCATGAGCAATTTTCAGTTGCTTAAAAAACGCGCCTAAATATATGCTTTAGGAAAATGTCTCAACTCACTAAAATTGAGGCTGATGAACAAATATTTGCACCTCGCTTCAACCACTGTGCATCACTTTTGCTCCCTTGTCTTCTGTTGCTCCATTTTGCCAATTTGCAGTATGGAAGCAGTTAGTAGAAAATGTTAACAGTTTCGATTTCATTTTCATTTGTCAGTTCGCTAAAGTTTTCTTTCCCGTCGAGCATTTTTATTTTCACCATTTAAGCTTAACTCGTCAATTAAGTATTCTATCACTTTTTTACTGCTATTTCTGTTTCCTTGCTTCTACGCAAGTGAGTGTACTCGTATATATATACATGCCTGTGTGTGAGTGTGTGTGTGTGTGTTTGGGTTTATTTTCGTCAATTATTTTTAACTTAAACACACCCACACACACACACACACACAACTGAGCACGAAACCATGCGTTTGCTTAGTTAGAATCAAGAGAAGAGTGCTTTCCTCTAGGAAAGCCAAAAGGATGGGCGATTATTGAAATGAATCGATTAAACGTAAATAGACTAATTGGAACGCGTCAACTGACTGACATCGGTTTATCGTGAATAACGAACTGATTCATCAGAAACAATATGAAAGTCAATAAAATATTCAATTAAAAATAAACAAAAATGAAACAATCAAATGTGTTTGTTTTAGCTGATGCTTTGCAGAGTGACCCATTTACTTGTTATAAGTTCACAGCACGTTTATCTGATGCCTAAGCTGGTCTAAGTCAATCCGAGTTGAGCTAATCGAGTAATATAAACCAGTGATGGTGTCTCCAGATCTTTGAGTAGTTTCCGTAATATTCTCTGCAAACTACGATGACAATATCCCGAAGTATCAGACAAATATCAAAGAAGCTTAGATGCGAATCACATCAGTGTATTAGAAAGGACGATTTTCAATATTAATGACTAAACATGAATAAATTTCAAAAGCTACAAATGATTAGTGAATGATGAGTCGTGATAACTCAGTAAAAAGTCATTAGTGAAAAGTATTTAGTGATAAGTTTTTTGTGATAAGTCATTTGTGATTAGTGTTTGTGATAAATCATTAAAAGTAAGTCATTTGGGATAAATCATTAGTGGCAAGTCATTTGTGAAAGGCCATTTGTGATAAGTTATTTGTAATGTGTTTTTGTGATAAGTCATTAGAGGTAAGTCATTTGTGATAAGCTTTTTGCGATAAGTCATTAGAGGTAAGTTATTTGTGATAAGCTCTTTGCGATAAGTCATTAAAGGTAAGTCATTTGTAATAAGTTTTGTGATAACTTATTAGAGGTAAGTCATTTGTGATAAGTCATTTGTGATAAGTTTTTGTGATAAGTCATTAGAGGTAAGTTATTTGTAATAAGTTTTGTGATAATTTATTAGAGGTAAGTCATTTGTGATAAGCCATTTGTGATAAGTTATTTGTAATGTGTTTTTGTGATAAGTCATTAGAGGTAAGTCATTTGTGATAAGTTATTTGTAATAAGTTTTTGTGATAAGTCATTGGAGGTAAGTTATTTGTGATAAGCTTTTTGCGATAAGTCATTAGAGGTAAGTTATTTGTAATAAGTTTTGTGATAACTTATTAGAGGTAAGTCATTTGTGATAAGTCATTTGTGATAAGTTATTTGTAATGTGTTTTTGTGATAAGTCATTAGAGGTAAGTCATTTGTGATAAGTTATTTGTAATAAGTTTTTGTGATAAGTCATTAGAGGTAAGTTATTTGTGATAAGCTTTTTGCGATAAGTCATTAGAGGTAAGTTATTTGTAATAAGTTTTGTGATAACTTATTAGAGGTAAGTCATTTGTGATAAGTCATTTGTGATAAGTTATTTGTAATGTGTTTTTGTGATAAGTCATTAGAGGTAAGTCATTTGTGATAAGTTATTTGTAATAAGTTTTGTGATGATTTATTAGAGGTAAGTCATTTGTGATAAGTAATTTGTGATAAGTCATTTGTGATAAGCCATTTGTGATAAGTCATTCGTGATAAGTAATTGGTGATAATTCATAAGTGATAAGTTATTAATGATAAGGTATTAGCGACAAATTGTTATAAGTTGTTATTGATAAGTTATGAGCGACAAATTCTTATAAGTTACTAGTGATAAGTTATTAGTGGCAAATTGTCATTGAGAAGGCTTTAGTGAAATGTCAATAGTGTTTAATAGTCATAAGTGATAAGTATTTAGTGGTAAGCTATTAGCTATTATTATTAGGTATAAGTTTAATGATAAGTTGTTAGTGATAAATTGCTATTGATAAGTCGTTAGTGAGATGTGTATAGTGTTGAAAAATTATTGGAGAGTTATTAGTAACAAGTCATTAGTGGTAAGAAATTAGTGAAAAGTTATTAGTGAGAAGTCAATAGTGATAATTTACTAATGATAAGTTATTAGTGATAAACTACTAGTGGTAAATCATTATTAGTAACTTATAAGTGAAACATCTACAGTGAAAAATTAGGAATGGAAAGTCATTAGTGACAAATTACTGGTCAGAAGTAATTAGTGACAAGTTAACTCATTAGAAATAAGTAATTAGTTATAACTAATAAGTGCTAGGTTATTAATGATAAGTAATAAGTTGTGACTCATTAGTCATATGTGATAACTGATAACTCTTTAGTAATAAGTTATTAGTGTTAAGTCATTAGTGATAAATCATTATTGATAAGCCATTAAACAGACGTTTAGAGTTATAATACTTAATCAATGGTCATTAGGGATAAGCAATTAGTGATAAGTAATAACTAAATAGTGATATTGCTTAGCGGTAAGTTATTAGTGATAATTTAGTAGTGATAGCTAATTAGTAGTAAGTAGTTAGTGATGAGTGATAAGTGATAAGTAATAACTAACTAGTGATAAGTGCTTAGCGATAGTGATAGCTAATTAGAAATAAGTAGTCAGTGATGAGTGATGAGTGATAATTGATAAGTAATAACTAACTAGTGATAAGTGCTTAGCGATAGTGATAGCTAATTAGTAGTAAGTAGTTAGTGATGAGTAATTAGTAGTAAGTAATCAGTGTTAAGTTATTAGTAATGTTGTATCTTTGTCTTCGAATGATTCATAACCAAAAAGTCAAATAATGCACTATGGGCTTAGTACTGGAAGTGTGTGGAATTGCCTCCAAAGTAGGTCTTACACGAGGGGTACTATTTTTATTTCGGTAACTGGCAACACTAATGGCAATAGCTAAAATCTGGCAACACCATAATAAAGTCTGACATTTTTTAGCATAAACGTACTCACAACGTGTTGATGTACAAGTGCTATTTGTTTTGTTTACAGTGAGTTAAGAAAATCAATTTGACGAAAAATGGAAATTTCAAGAGAAGGTTTTCGTTGGATTATTTTTCACAACTTTCGACGTGATTATCTCAACAAGACTGTGTCGATGAACTCAGTTCTTTGTGTGGCGATAAAGCACCATCCAAAACCACAGTATATCGCTGATATAGTGAATTCAATCGTGGTCGTAGTTCGGTCGCCGACGAACTCCGTGAAGGTCGTCCAAAATCGGTTGTTGTGCCACCAAATATCGATGCAGTGCGTGAACTGATAGTGCAAGATCGTCATGTGACATGTCGTGAGATAGAGGACACCGTGGGCATTACTTCCACTTCCATACATTCAATATTGCATGAATATTAGGCTGTAAAAAAAGATTTGATCGCGCTGGATCCCACATCATTTGACAATCGCTCAAAAAAGGCTCGTGTCAATTGGTGTAAGGAAATGATTAAAAAGTGCGACCGTAGTGCTTCAAAAGACGTGTACAAAATCGAATCATGGATATATGCGTATGAGCCGGAAACAAAACAACAATCGACCGTGTGGGTATTCCAAGATGAGCTAAATCCAAGAAAAGCTGTTCGTGGAAGAAGCACAGCGAAGCAAATGGTCAACTGTTTCGTCGGCCGAATGGGTGATGTGGCCACTGTTCCGCTTGAGCAACGTAGGACGGTCAATTCTGAGTGGTACACGACCATTTGTTTGCCGGAAGTCTTCGGAGATATTCGTAAAACCAACCGCCAAAGACGAATCATTCTCCATCATGACAATGCGAGCTCTCACTCATCTCGTCAAACAGGTGAATTTTTGAGCAGTCAAAACATCGAATTGATGACTCATCCTCCGTACAGTCCTGATTTGGCACCCAATCACTTCTTCTTGTTCCAGAATATCAAAGGTAAACTGCGTGGTCAACGATTTACGAGCGCCGAAGAAGCAGTTGAAGCGTTCAAAAACCATGTTTTGGAGGTGTCTCAAGAGGAATGGAAAAACTGCTATGACAAATGGTTCAAGGGGAATATTTTGAAAAACAATGAAGCCATTTCCATTTAAAAATGTTTGTTATTATTTGCTATTCCCGAAATATAAATAGTACCCCTCGTAATCAAAGTTGCATGTTGAAAGTCTGCAGTTTTGACTTGGAAGCAGCGACATCAACAGTGTTGTAGAAATTTGTTCAACTATTGGGAGACAGTGTAGTAATCTTTTGTTATCTACAACTGAAATGAGTTCCTGTTACATTAAACTACCTCGACTAAAACCAAATTAGAAGATAGTTTTTCGAATTACTTGACCCAATCCAGTGATTGAACTATAAGCAACACTAATTTTCGTAACAGCGTATGCTAAAAGATAGGAGTGAAATTAAAAAATCATGCGGTTTTTTTGATTGAATCAGTGAAAGGGTCCAAATGAGTGGGATGAAAATGTATCAATCGATCGATTGGTTCATTTTTTAATTTGTATGAGGCACATGATTCAGCACTGCTTCTGTCGCAACTGTACTGTCTTCTGTTTTTTAGTGCCTATCTGCAATAAACTGGGTGTAATGAGGGAAAAAAACAAAACAATCCATAAAGTATTTTCTTGTACTACCACCCATAAATTCATTAATGTAAACATCGCAGTTGGAGCAATCCATTAAAGGATGCATCGCTCATCCTCAGTACGAGTAATACTGGAAGCATATTGGGCCACAACAACCACAACAACAACAACAACTACAATAACAGCACCAGAGCCCCAGCAGTAGTTTTTAATAGTAAAAATAGTTGCCGCTGAGCTCTGCGGTGGGTCCCCACTCCACCCACTCCACAACCTTCTCCACCCACTCCACCCACTCCACGCTCTTCACCGCCCTCCACCATTGCCTGTCCATCACTTCCTTGCAATTATACTGCAATTTCTTACTAATTGTGTGGCACATCTGCGCTTGTTTGACTTTTTGGGGTTTTTTCCATGTTTACAGCAAAATAACAACAAAAAATGTGCTGCAATTTTTTGAGCTCGAAAAAAAGTACCAAAAAAGTACCAAAAAAAGTAGCAAAAAAAGTTTGCAAAAATAGTAGTAAAAGAGGAGTGGGAAACTATTGAAAAGCAGCGCATCTGTTGCGATTGCAATAAAGTTAAAACATAAGCGGAATTTTTGTATAAATTAAATAGTTCTCCTTTCAACACGTGCCGCGTACGCTGTGCTGCAGAGGGAACTCCTACGAAGAATGCTACGGAAAATGCATCGGAAAATGCATCGGAAAATGCTGAGGAGAATACATCAAGCGCCGCTGAATGCGGAAACTTTTCACTTCAAATTGATTTCCAATTTATAATTGAATTTTTTCCTTGCGTATTTCTACGCTTTTTGTTATTATCATTTCCTTTTCCTTCCTCCATTGTCAGTTTGCTAATTGTACTTCTGCAATAGGGTGGGCGCTGCCGAGCGGGGTGGGCGCTGCCGAGTGTGGTGGCTGGCAACATTGTAAATTAATTAAAGGCATTTAGAGCTGTTTAATTAAGGAGTGAAAATGTTCGGCGTCACAGAGTACAGTTATCGGCGGCTGTCTGTGGAGGCTGCTGGGTTTGGGTTTATTTGTGCGCTGGTCAAAGTGCAACTCGACTCTCGATATAAATAGTACAGGCTAAATAAACACATTTGCACTCACACTTATCAATCAACCCTTCGGAACGGTCGCATGCACATCACGTTGTGCCGCACCAGCCAAACAGAGGGGGGCGCCGGCAACATCAGCGCCCGGTAAACAGCTAAAGCAAATACATTTACTGCCAAACCTGGGTAAACACTGGGCGCTCCAGTTACTTATCAATCGGGGCTTATGAGCTTTCTCGCCAACATTTGGGCAGGGGGGCGGAAATGTGTGAATACTCGTATATAGCAGGGAAGATAAAGGGACACAGAAAGTTGACGCTAACTCCAGGGGTGTTAAATTGTGTTCTTAGGCTCATGAATGCGGGCGTTATTTATACATTATTTGCGATAAGAGAGCCCTGTGGTTGGTGGAGTGAGGATGATGGAGCAAACCCCTCTGAAATGCGAACTGTTTTAAGGTCACCAAAGAGGTGGAATGACGCTAGTCAAGAATGAACGCGTTCACGTGGGGCAACAGGAAGCGACGGATTGCAAGCAATTGCTGGGAAATCTAACCAAAAAAGTGGTATGACAAAGATGCACCTGACTTATGTTCGACCAAGCATCTCCAGGAGAGAAATATATTTAAAGAGCGGTTTGTGACAATAATCATAATAAAACGAACCCCGGCAATGTATGAATCGGAAGTAAACACCAACCAAACGATTGTAAAGAGAAAACATAATCAACTCTATGGGTGTGGCTGCAGGAAAACAGCTGCAACATCAACGGTGTATAGTAAAGCTGTGATCTTCATTGCTTTTCGAGATGTTTGGCTATGACGCTGCTATGATTCAGTTGATGTATTATATTCTATGATTGATATTTAGTATAGACCTTTAACACAGTAAACACTGCAGTTACGAAGTATTGTGAGGACCAACATTTACGAGTACAAATATAAATTTTGCCTCACAACAAAATCAACGAGCGCCGTTTAGGAACCTTTATACACACACACTCCATGAGTAACAAACCCAAGTATGGCATTTAAGAAAATAGCAAAAGCCTTCACGGCTAATGCAACGCAACATTGAATTAATTCCAACTCAAAGAGACACCCACATATGGATTATTACAACAAATACAAGCAAAGCCCAGAAGTGGAGTACTCAGTAGGAACCGAGCTTGCCGAATACGTTCGTTCACTAAAGAATATATCAACGACATGTCGAAACGAATACAAAACACAAAAGTAGCACGACAGAACGATCGCTACGCATGCCACCAGTACGGACAAAACGCAAAGAGGAAAAGAAGAAAATTATACATAAAATAATTGAGTGATGGACAAAGCTGCAAAGGTGAACGAAGGGCAAATGTCCACAATATCAAAAGACTATTGAAGGTTGCCAAAGGACAAATGATCAGACAAACAAACAGAAGAACAACAACAAAGCGATGAAGGTGATCAATGGACAAATGCTCAGGACAGCAACAAACAGAAGAACAACAACAAACCGGCGAAGGTGATCAAAGGACAAACCACTACAACAACAACGAGCATGGCTGAGCAACAAGCGACCCCGACCAATGGGAGTGTAACTTCAAACAACGGCCCGCCAACAACACTATACACTGGCAGTGGTGGTCGTTTAAGACTATATAAGCCGTGTCGTTCGAGGAGTAGGTCTCTTTTGCTGCATACCGCCGACGACATCAGACCTCTCTTTTGCTGCATACCGCCGACGACATCAGACCTCTCTTTTGCTGCATACCGCCGACGACATCAGACCTCTCTTTTGCTGCATACCGCCGACGACATCAGACCTCTCTTTTGCTGCATACCGACGACGACATCAGACCTGCTCTTCTACTGCATTCCGACGACGAGTTCAGACCTCTCGTGTACTCCAAACCGCCGAATAGCTCAGAGCTTCTTTTGCTATATACCGTCGACGAGATTAGATCTATTTTTCTATATACCGCCGACTGGACAACACCCATTCTACTAGACACAAACGCTACGAACTCAGTGAGAACATCTGGTTTTCAATCGCTTTCTCACTGAGGCACATAGATCTGCAACGTGACAGTTCGCCTATAGGGACAAGGACAACAAAATAAAACCTTAGCTAGGCACGCGAAGAGTACTACCCCAAGTGATAGACCTAAGAACAATTCAATAGTATTCTAAGGACTAACTAAGTCCATAGTAGTAAACTTTATTAATATATTTTAAATAAATAAAGAAATTGAAACTATAATATCCCTGGTGGAATTCAATATATAAATTTTCTGTACACGACCCCTGGAAGCCGCTGAGTCTACCCCAGCTATAGAAAAGAAGTCGTTACAGTATCCTCCTCGAGATCTCGTCAAGTGGTCTTACCTCCTCATCATTTTTACCCAGGCTCCTGGCTTTAGTTTTGCTCAAAGTCGAAGAGTTTTATACATGCTGTGAGAGTTTCTCCTTCCAATTGCCTACTGCAGCCAAAGAAGTCACCTGCAAGAGTGAGGCCAGTGATGTTGACACTGCTGCTTCCGCGTTAGTGTTTCCAAGCCTCGTATTGGCAGTTGTTAATAGTTCTTCCAGGTAACAGAATGTGTTTTTACTATTCTTCGTTCACCGAAGACAACTCAGCCGATGCGTTTCCTTCGCCTCTGAGTTTCCACTCAGTGAACATAATTCCACCCGGTTAATACGAATTCGTACAATGTATAAAATCTCTAGTGTTGCCTTATGAGTCCTTCGCTGGAGACCATGATCAGTAGGTAGGATCGGACGAGAGGGAGACTGTAACTCACTTTCTTTGCAAATGCCTCAAGAAATACAGCCCTGGGAAACCATTTTCTAGCAGGACTATTCGACATCTCGGCTGTTAAACCGAAGGATCTTCTAAAATACCCAAATTCCACAAAGTGAACCTAGATAACAACCCATCTTTTTCCGGCGTTTAGGAGGGGAGTGGTTATAAAACGGCTCTAACGCGCCAATTGTGATTCATGCAAGGATGCCGTGGATCAGCCACCTGAACCAACCAATCACCGGTGATCTAAATCTGTTTTATGGACTCAAAAACTTCAAATCGAGTGTTTCATATTTTGTCTTAAAGGGTTGGTTAGGATCCGCTTCCCTGCTGGATGGTGGTAACGTCCTCTGTCAACAATGTGGAGAAGTGATCCCAGTGAACTTCTTGGGTGTTCCGAAATCTTTTGCCATAATCCCATCATTATCGGTACCTATTCTTCTTACGATTAATTTTAAAGGACTATTAACTGATACAATTTCCTTTCGAAAATCCTTGGAAGAAAAACAGTTGAAACTAAATGAAAAACTTTCTTGCCAAGAAGAGGAGTGTTTCAATTTTGTAACCTGAGTCAAGTGCGTTTGTAATAGTTGGCACATTATGCTTAATTAAAAGGGATTTTTTTGGTTGCAGCTCCTTCGCCCCCTGCTGTGCTCCTTTCGGTGAGAAGCAACAAACCGAGAATAAAATTTGCGAAAAGTTTTCAACCCAAAAAATAAAATAAAAAAAAGAAATGCAATTCGTAAGTGAACACATGAAAGTACTCAATACCACATTATAAAGTGATGTAAATGCGTGTGTGGGGGGTGGGAAAGGGGTGAAGGGGTGAGTGTAGGGATGCAAGGATGTATAAATGCATGGATGCATGGGTGTATCTGTGGGTCTGTGCGAGAGTAAATAGAAGTGGGTGGGTGGGTGGTTGGATGAGTGAGTGTGTATGGATGAGTGAGTGTGTATAGATGTGTGTATATGTGTGTATGGTTGAGTGTGTGTGCGTTTGGATGAGTGTGTGTTTGGTTGAGTGTGTGTGGAGGAGTTTTGTGCGTGTGTTGCTTGCGGTTTTTCTCACGCTTTGGGAAACTTTGCCCATACACTACGAGCACCAATGTCTGGAACTGTTTGAAGCAAAGAACGCAGCATAGCATGCAAATTTTTCAAGCCTGAGCGCACGAAGGAGCAAACGCTGATGAAAATTTCATTAATTAAATTAAAATCTTTACGCATTTGTGACAAACAAACATAGGCAGCCATCCATATATATATATATATATATTATATACTATATAAATACATATATTTATGTGTATTTAGACATGCATTTAAAAGTACGCTTCTCCAGTTGTACTCTTGTCTATAGAACTGGCATCAAAGAAGCAAATAGCAACTTTTGTAAATGTGTGCTTGAATAAAACCACGAATAACAACGGCAACAACAACATCAACAACAACAACACCACCAGTAACACCAACAAATAGCAATTAATTTCTACCGGAGTGCACAGAACTTAAAAACATACTTTCAGTTGGTGGCTGCCTCGTCACTCCTTACAGCTGCAGGAGCTCCTCTTACAACTACACCTTCGCTGTGTCTATAAGTATATGTGTGTGTGTGTGTGTGTGTGTGTGTGTGTGGTTACTGCCCTTACCATAAACCTCCAGAGCATATTGCCTCAGTCTTTGCCATTTCTGCCTTTGATTTTTCACTTGCTTTCTTTTGCTTCACCATATTCATTCACTATTTCCTTGAGCTAAACTACTAATTTTGCCTTTTCCAGCAGACTCGGCACGGTTTGAAATATAATTTTTGTTTGAATGTGTTACGAGTTGGCGCTAGAGAGGCGTTAATGTTAATGTTAGCATATGTGTATGTGTGTGTGTGTGTGTGTGTGTGGGATTCTTTGTTTGTGCATTATTTGCTCCTTTTCTAAGGATTTTTTCTTTCCTTAGATTTTGTTTGCTTTGATGCTGCGCCACACCACGCCACGCCACGCTACGCATTACCACACTTCCTTTTTAAACGCACGCTCACTCGTGTGCATATTAAATTCAGTTTAATTTATTTTCCATTCGAATGATTATTTTTGTGCTATTATTATTATTATTATTATTATTATTATGCAGCAGCGAACACTTCACTTAATATAAGTAAGATTAACAAATAATAATATAGCACAAGGAGCACTCCTTAAGCGAGCATACGCACTCACACGCATACGCGTATATTCAGGACTACGTACGCGTACACTTACTTAGGCATAAACTTCAACATAAA
Organism: Clusia tigrina; assembly: GCA_920105625.2. Taxonomy (NCBI): domain Eukaryota; kingdom Metazoa; phylum Arthropoda; class Insecta; order Diptera; family Clusiidae; genus Clusia; species Clusia tigrina. Next base: position 189,536,510 of record OV050032.1, read on the forward strand.
CATATAATTAAAAATTATGACAAGATAAGTACTCTTTGTGTGAGCCTAAAGTGAGTTGGAGAGTATGTATGTGCGTATGTGCGGTTGTGTGTGTGTGTAAAGCAGGGGCAAAGGCAAGCAAAGACGTTATACTACACCGTTGGTATGCGAAACTCGTGCATATTTCAAATTAACGCACTTCAACGACGACGCCATCTTCTTTTATAATTATTTAAAATATGCCAAAAACAACAACCACCGCAGCAGCCAAGCAGCAGGAGGAGGTGGGAAACATTTTAATTATTTACGCTAAAAAAACGCTTACTTACACTTTCTTAATAGCACATTAAAGCGCTTTGAAGGCGCTCAAGCAGTCTCAGTCTCAGTCTGTGTCTGTGTCTGCGTTTGTCAATGTATGTGTGTGTCTCCTGAGCCTGAGCTTGAGCATGAATCCTACGGGTGCGTGTGTGCGTGTGTGTCTGTCTGTATTAGCAAAAACAATCAAAATATTTTAAAATAATGTTAGCAAACGCCCATGGAATTAAGGGCCACACACAAAACAAAAGAAAATTAAAATAAAATATGAAAAGCAAGAAAGCAGAAGCGCAAAAAACAAACAACAACAACAACAATAGCATAACTGAGCGTGTTAAAACAACGCTTTAAGCTCCTAAACAGCGACGCACCGAACAGTGGCGCGGAGGTGGGTAAATTTTAAAGAAAATTCGTGTGCGTTCAGAGTATGAAAGCTGGGCAACTATCCCACTAACCTATTAGAAAATACTCTGTTAAAGGGTATGGATAGGACTATAATGTATACCAGGATAACTGAAGGAGTTCTGTTTTACTAATCCTTCATCATCGGGAAAATCGAAAAACTAACATACCCCAATCTTCCCAATTTTCTACGTACGTATAAAAATTTACAAATCTAACAAATTTTGCCCAAATTTCTACGTTTGTATGAAAATTTACAATTGTTCTATGCAGAAAATATGAAAATGCCACGTACAATGGGATTTTCATATTGATTTGTAAATTACAATAATTAATTAAATTTAATTGAATTAATATTTAAATAATTATATAATTATTAATGTAAAAACATTTCAATTCGTGTAAAGTTCTGGACTTTCCAAATGTAGAAAACTCTTTGTGGAAAACATGTTCATCTCTCAAAACAAACATTTCTCAGAGGAGTAGAGGAAGCAATTTTACCGCACAGTTCAGGTGGAAGGAGTATCAGTAAAGCTCCCAATTATCATATTATGTGACTCTTACAACCTGCTCCTCCATTGTACAATACAATGCGACACAGTGCACACAGACTATGAACAAATTTGGAGTAACTTCACAACTCAACTCAAATCAGTCGGTGGATTAATAGAGTGGAGTAAGTGAGAGAAGTAGATTTGCCTTGTATCGACTGCAATGAGTCCTGAATTTTAAAAGAAAATGGGAGTGAGAGAGCTGACGAGCTGACTATATGAAGTAGGTAGGTAGGTAGGTAAAGCGGCCACCCGAAAAGGGCGCACTTAGGCCAACATTGACCCTTTGTGATGCCGCATGGGACAGCAGGTCCCATCCCTTTCAAAGGTCCAGCCATTTGGAGCTTTTAATGAAGCTGTTGATGGAGCTAATCTTTTTTTTTTAGATATCTCCCAAGGAGTCCAAAAAGTAGTCGCCTAGGAAAGTGCGCCTCCTTCTGGACAAAGCTGGACACGTGCACAACAGGTGAGCAGTAGACTCTTCCTCCTCCTCGTCCATGCAACTCCTGCAGAAGTCATTGGAGGCGATCCCCAGCCTACACCCGTGTGTGCCTAGAGTCCAGTGTCCCGTTAAGACGCCAATCACGGGACCTATGCTCTGTCTATTTAGAGCCAGTAAGTCCTTAGAGCGCTTGACATTTATCTCTGGCCAGGTTTGTCTAGCTATTTTACATCCTGAAAGTTCAGACCAGCGCCTGCCCGCTGTTCCTAAGGATATTGTATTTACTAAGAGCTTACATGTGGCAATAGGAATACCGAATTGCGACCTATCTGGTTCCATCGGTATGGTAGTACCCTCACATGAAACATTTGTATGTATTAAAGTCTGAGGAAGGCAAATTTATAAAGATTTAAAATTTTTTAAATATGGTTATTAGTAATATGTACACAACTATGTGTAGAAAATATAAAAATTCAAGTCGAAAATCTAATAAGTGACCTTCTCCGAGAAAAGGGACCTAGTGTGTCAAAAAACGGCATCTCCCAACTGAAGGTGTGTTCACAGTGATAATGCGTTATAAAACTTTAAATGCGTTTTTCTCAGAACTTCATTTTCACACACTAGGTCCCTTTTCTCGGAGAAGGTCACATATGCTGAGTGGGAAAAACTGTATAAAATTTTGAATTATGTTAAGTTAATTTTCTACATGTAGACAATTTAGTGTAGAAAATATAAAACTTCATGTAGAAAATGTAAAATATGCTGAGTGGGAAAAACTGTATATAATTCTAAATTTTGTTCATTTATTTTATTTTTTACACGTAGAAAATTTCGTGTAGAAAATATAGAAATTCATGCAGAAAATGTCAAAAATGTTGGGTAGCAAAAATGCATAAAATTTTTGTTTATTCATTTGATTTCTTTCACTGGGATAATTTCATGTAGAAAATTTAAAAATATCATGTAGAAAATGTCAAATATGCTGCTTGGGTAAAACTGCATAAAAATTTTGTTTATTCATTTGATTTTTTACACTTAGATAGTTTCGTGTAGAAAATATAAAAATTCAAGTAGAAAATCTCAAATAAGCTGAGTGGGAAAAACTGCATAAAATTTTTAATTTTGTTAAGTTATTTAATATTCTACATGTAGACAATTTAGTGTAGAAAATATAAAAAATGTCATGTAGAAAATGTGAAACATGGTGGATAGGTTATTATTATTTTCCACATGTAGACAATTTAGTGTAGAAAATATAAAAAATATAATGTAGAAAATGTGAAACATGGTGGATAGGTTATTATTATTTTCCACATGTAGACAATTTAGTATAAAAAATATAAAAAATATAATGTAGAAAATGTCAAATATGCTGAAACTGTATAAAATTCTAAATTTTGTTCACATATTTTATTTTTTACACATAGACAATTTAGTGTAGAAAATATAAAAAATATAGAGATTGTGAAACATGCTAAGTAGGAGAGACTGCATACAATTGCCGATTTGGGTAAGTTATTATTATTTTCTGCATGTAGATAATTTCGTGTAGAAAATATAAAAAATTATGTAGAAAAAGTGAAACATACTGAGTAGGAAAGACTGTATACAATTTTTAATTTTGTTAACTTATTTAATTTTCTACACGTAGAAAATTTTGTGCAGAAAATATTAAAAATATTATGTAGAAAATGTCAAAAATGTAGGGTAGCAAAAATGCATACAAATTTTGTTTAGTTTCTTAGTTTTTTTACACTTAGATAATTTCGTGTAGAAAATATAAAAATTCATATAGAAAATGTCAAAAATGTTGGGCAGCCAAAAATGCATAAAATTCTAAACTTTTTGTTCAGTTATTTTATTTTAGACAGTTTCGTGTAGAAAATATAAAAAATATCATGTAGAAAATGTGAGATATGCTGAGTAAAAAAGTCTGTATAAAATTTTAAATTTTTTATAGTAATTTTATTTTCTACATGTAGACAGTTTTGTGTAGAAAATATAAAAAATATCCTGCTGACTAGGAAATACTGTGTACAATTGTCCACTTTGTTAAGTTATTTAATTTCCTACACGTAGACAATTTTGAGTAGAAAATATATACATATAGCGTGTATAAAATGTAAAGTATGTAACCATATGTAGAAAATCCAGAAATGGTGTAATTCTTCTTGATTGCAAATACACGTTCAATAACAAACTGAAACATTGTGAAGGACAAAATAAATAAACAAAAAATATTCTACAAGTTCTACGCATATTAGAGGACACATTTTTGCCTATTTGTTTCTGAGGTGGTTTAGATGAAGACTGAGTATATTTAAATTAAAGTATTCAATCATGATTATAATTATACGCCTTGAGTAAATTAGTCTGTCGTTCATTGGCAACTTATTTTCCTCTCGGAGCTCCTACATTACAATTAAGTTCGTTGCTTTACTCTTTTATGACATTCACCCAGAAGTCATCAAAGGAGAACGACCAAAAGACTTAAGCAAAGAGCTTGATATGCGATCTTAAATTCTTTCAACCCCAGAATAATTCCAAAATTGAGTTTCTGAACTGCAGTAAAGCAAACAAACAAAAATATATTATTATTATTATATGTTGCACCATAATTAGTTATGACTTAGTTATGACTACAAGGGAAATGAATACTGGCAACTGAGGCCTTTGACTCGAAGAGAAAACGATATTTTAGAAAGAAGTATTTTTGAGACCAAGTCTGCGGCAGGATTTGAACCTGCGATCCTCGGAGTGTGAGTCTAGTATGCTTACCACTATATATGTCACCTTCTCCGAGAAAAGGGACCTAGTGTGTGAAAATGAAGTTTTGAGAAAAACGCATTTAAAGTTTCATAACGCATTATCACTGTGAACACACCTTCAGTTGGGAGATGCCGTTTTTTGACACACTAAGTCCCTTTTCTCAGAGAAGGTCACATACGAGTATATATATATACACATAAATTCCTCTAATTGATTAACTGATATTCAGTGAAAACTTTCTGACTTTCATTCTATATACATTTTGAATAGAATTTTACCACTCAACACCACTGTGCGACCCACTCACAAATATGTGCTCATATAGAAAAATATGCCGTGGCAGTTAATGCATGCGCATGTGTTCATGTTGAGCGATTATGTGTGCGTGTATGTGTGTAGGTTATTTATTAAAATTCTCTCTACTTAAGCACCTTATTTTTTAATACCTTTTTTGTTTTGTTTTATATTATTTTGTTTTCTGTTTACTTTTGTTTATTCGGTGGCTTGCTGCCTGCATCACATCACATCCTTTTCTTTCCTTCACTTAACCCATGCACACCTCCTCATCACTGCTTCTGTGACCGCCGTCAGAGTCTGTTAAAATACCCATTAATGCGTAGTCAAATGTTTACAGTTTAGTTTAAGCGTAGCCTCAGGGCGCAAGTAAACAGGTAATTTACACGTATATTAACTTTTTTACTTTTACTTTTATTGTTGTTGTATTTTGTTGTTTCTGCGATGAGCGGGTAGTTGGTTGTGTGTGTGTGTATGAGTGTATGTGTGTGTGTGTGTGTTTAACAAGGTTAGTAAGCATAGCGAGAATGAAAGGTAGTGTGATTTAACGAGCATTTGTAAAAAGTAGCATTTAAAAAGGAAAATTTACAATACTATAAGCGACTTTTAATAGCAGCAGAAAGCAGCCGAAGCCGCAGCCGTAGCCGCAGCAGCAGAGTCAGTGTCAGAGTCAGCAGCAGCAAGGAATAATCAGCAGCCCGCTTCAGAGCTCCTTCTCGGTTCACTTACGCACTCCCCTCATTGGAAGAGTGGCGGGAAGAGTGGCGGGAAGAGTGGCGGGAAGAGTGGCGCATAAGTGAACTGGCCTGACTGGCTGCCTCGTTGCCTGCCTTCTTTACTGACTGCCGCCTGCTTGTGTGTTTGTGTGTGTGTTTGTGTGTCTGTTTGCCTTGCCAGCCTTTTAAATTTTATCGTTGAAGGAGTTAATAAAAGTTGCGCTCGTGGTAGCAAAAATTACTTGTTAGCATTGGGGTGTGTGTGTGTGTTGGTGTATTTCTTCGTGCACTTGTGTCTGTGTGTGTGTGTGTGTACGTAATAAATTTAATTGATTTAAAGTGCTGCGCTTTATGAGGTAATAAAATTGCGATTTTGATTGCAGATTTTCAATTCAATTTCCTTCGTAGCCAGACTGTAGTAGATGGGCGGCTATGTCGAGCCACGCTTACGGGGAGTGGTAGGAGGCGTGAGAGAGCTAATGCTTGGCCTGCTTGTGCGCCAGTTCTCATCACACAAATAGCAGGTTGTAATAATAAAACATCAAAATCTCTCTATAAGGCCGATGAGGAGCTAGCTACGGTGTGCATACCGGCAATTATGAGCATGTGAGCAGATATCATGGAATTCGAACTGGTTACAAAATTTTATCAGTATAGTATGAAGTTAATTCACTTAGGGACACTCATCGTTCACAACTCACTCTCACAATTTGCCAGGAATGGAGTAATGGACATGTGACCGTTGACCAGCCAGAGATGGATGGACCTGTGAGTCAATTGACCAGGGTTCGTAGCAATTTAAGCAATTCCAGAGGCGTTGATAGGAGTTCTTGCTGGCTCATTCGTTTCATCTGAGGACATTCAGTATGAAGCATGAAGGCACTGGCATGTGTTCAGCTTCTAGAGTAGCTATTCAGCCAGGTCTGTGAAATTATCACTGCCTAAAGTGGGAGTAGATAGATAGATAGATAGATATATTTAAATGTGTTATACACTGCGACCTGAAAGATCTATTGTGATGCTCCTATTTATTTGAAATATGAGGATAGTCTCATCTATAAATCTTCTGTCAGGTTAATTGAAGTGGGAGTAGATCAGTTTGTTTTAGAACGGTGCCGTGGCTCGTGGCTTAAGGCTTAAGGCTTTTAATACTAGAGATCTGCATGATGAACAAGTGCCTCGCCATGTAGCTTCTTCCGAACGTGGCACCAGGAACTCCAGCTCTCCACTTTTTATGTATGTGAAGCGTGCTTAAAGGGTACCATAATGGGAGCAACATATATTCAGACTTTCACATGGAGTTCCTTGAACATTCATATACAAATCCAGTAATCGTCAAAGATGTGTTAGCGGAATATATCGAAGGATTTCTGGCAATGGTTGTTAACTGTGGGGAAGTAATGCCTCTGTATTCCTTTCTATCCTTTTATATTAACACAAATCTTGTATAGAAGATTATATACTCGTATACAGATACGGATACATATAGAGATACAATTACAGATACATATACATATACAGATACATAGGCATATACATAGGCATTTACATATACACTTAGGTCTTCTTTTCTGCGGTATATGCGTTCCTCAGAAAGTCGCATGAAAAAAATCCTCATAAAAAGAGACCTAAGTTTATATTTATATAAATGAGATAAATGTTCTACGATAGCTTTCACAATGCTGGCATTGTAGCTTCGACAGTTACAAGTTGTAATACATGAATCCCTACTGGCCATGAAGGCCACACACACACCTGCAAGGACCTTTGCGGTGCCAGATGGATATCAATTTAAGAGCTGTACAGAGAGACCATTTAAGAGCTGTAGAAGTATGAATCGTTAAACAGAGAGACGCTCTTAGCAAATCTTAAGAGCAGAACTATCCCTAATTATGAGACCTCTTCTTGTCCTTCAAACCAGAGGGTTCCCAGATGTGATAAGCGCATTTTCGATATAGCAGGGCATAGGCATGGGAAATGCTCCAAAGTTTTTCTTGTGCTTTGCTCCCCCCCTAAGGGCGCACTTAGGCCATTCTGACCCCTACTGACAGCAGTTATCCTCACCACATCTCTTCGATCGTTTGCAGGTTGTTAGTTCTAGAGTCTTTTGTTCAACTTGCAAGTGGAGTTGCTAAAGCTAGTTATAAGATATGTTCATAGAGCCCCTTTTTACACTTTTATTGAGCTGTGAGATACTACCCCAGAGGAACATTGCCTTGCAAGCGAGTCACCTCTCACATTTCCCTGAATGTTCTTGTAATTTCTAACTTAGGTAAGAAATGTGGTCGTTATATTCGATACCTGTAATAAGAGGCTCCTTGCTTTCTATGTCTGCTCGGGTATTTTTGCTTGACTCTCTAAAAACATGTCTACAAAATCATCAATATGGAGCAATATGTGTGGCAAACTCCTCCAATTGCCAGTAATGTGGCATGGAAGACACTCGCATTGTTTGGAAAACTGAGAGGCTGGGTTATATTTATACCTAATACTCCCTCCGACAACTTGTATATTCATACTAGACCCGCCAGTGCAGGTAGTTAAATTTGCTACATGTGATAAGTTTGAAGGCTTTGCTAGGTTTCTGCCTAGGGCATGCTCTCGAAATGTTTCTTCCTAAATCTCTTACGCTAAAAGGATGATGATTGCCACATGTAGGATCGCAAAGCTCATGTGCAAACCGTACGGCACTCAGACCAAATCGATACTGGCACTTCCGAGGAAGGATTGCTGAACGGTAGTAGGAGTACTCACAGGTCACTGTCTAACGGCGGTACACGCTAAAAGGATGGGACTCAGAAACAACAATGAATGCAGCAAATGTGGGGAGCAAGGCACAAGAAAAACTCTGGAGCATCTACTCTGCCTATGTCCCGCAATATCTAATACGCGCTTATCACATCTGGGAGCCCATGGTTTGAAGGACTAGAAGAGGTTGCACAACTAGGGATAGTTTCGCTCTTAAGATTTGCTAAGAGCGTCTCTCTGTTTAACGATTCACACTACAGCTCTTATATTGATATCCATCTGGCATGGCAAAGGTCCTTGCAGGTCTGTGAGTGGTCTCCACGGTCGGCCAGTCTAACCTAACCTAACCTAAATATCTTAGTTTCTTAAAATAATTCTTCCCAACTGTTTGCAGACATAATTCATTTTGGCGTAAAATATACGAAGGGTACTATTTATATTTCGGGAACTGGCAACACTAATGTCAATAGTTAAAATCTGGCAACACCATAATAAAGTCTTACATTTTTTAGCATAAACGTACTCACAACGTGTTGATGTACAAGTGCTATTTGTTTTGTTTACAGTGAGTTAAGAAAATCAATTTGACGAAAAATGGAAATTTCAAGAGAAGGTTTTCGTTGGATTATTTTTCACAACTTTCGACGTGGATTATCTCAACAAGAATGTGTCGATGAACTCAGTTGTTTGTGTGGCGATAAAGCACCATCCAAAACCACAGTATATCGCTGATATAGTGAATTCAATCGTGGTCGTAGCTCGGTCGCCGACGAACTTCGTGAAGGTCGGGCAAAATCGGTTGTTGTGCCACCAAATATCGATGCAGTGCGTGAACTGATAGTGCAAGATCGTCATGTGACATGTCGTGAGATAGAGGACACCGTGGGCATTACTTCCACTTCCATACATTCAATATTGCATGAATATTTGGCTGTAAGAAAGATTTGATCGCGCTGGATCCCACATCATTTGACAATCGCTCAAAAAAAGGCTCGTGTCAATTGGTGTAAGGAAATGATTAAAAAGTGCGACCGTAGTGCTTCAAAAGACGTGTACAAAATCGAATCATGGATATATGCGTATGAGCCGGAAACAAAACAACAATCGACCGTGTGGGTATTCCAAGATGAGCTAAATCCAACAAAAGCTGTTCGTGGAAGAAGCACAGCGAAGCAAATGATTGTCTGTTTCGTCGGCCGAATGGGTGATGTGGCCACTGTTCCGCTTGAGCAACGTAGGACGGTCAATTCTGAGTGGTGCACGACCATTTGTTTGCCGGAAGTCTTCGGAGATATTCGTAAAACCAACCGCCAAAGACGAATCATTCTCCATCATGACAATGCGAGCTCTCACTCATCTCGTCAAACAGGTGAATTTTTGAGCAGTCAAAACATCGAATTGTTGACTCATCCTCCGTACAGTCCTGATTTGGCACCCAATGACTTCTTCTTGTTCCCGAATATCAAAGGTAAACTGCGTGGTCAACGATTTACGAGCGCCGAAGAAGCAGTTGAAGCGTTCAAAAACCATGTTTTGGAGGTGTCTCAAGAGGAATGGAAAAACTGCTATGACAAATGGTTCAAGGGGAATATTTGAAAACCACCAAAGCCAGTTTCATTTAAAAATGTTTGTTATTATTTGCTATTCCTGAAATATAAATAGTACCCCTCGTATTAATAATCAAAACAGCAATCTTCAAAGAAGTTTTCGAGGCTAACCTTCGGACTGACCTTCCAACGAAGTTGTCGGTAAGTGGGGTGGGCTATGTGGGCACTAAGTTAAGGCTATTTCCGTGGCTGTCTGTGTTATCTTACTAAAATGTAGTATGTCCGAATTTGATTTACTAAATCAGGTATATATGAGACATATGACCAGGTCTGGGTAGATAGGAAAAGCGTTCGCCCGAAGGGCTTACTTAGGCCCTCATTGAGCCCTTGCGATGCCGCATGAGACACACGTGCCAAACCTTTCAAAGGTGGAGCCATTTGGAGCTTTTAAGGAAGCAGTTGATGGATCTATATGCAACATTATGTTCAGAGCTCCCTGAGGGTGAAAAGATTTCACTACTCCCGCTGGTCCTCCACAAAGGTGTTCTTTGAACCTAAGTAACTTCCTTATGATTGAACACGCAGACCTTCATACCAGTTTTTCCTCCTTGGACGTAAACATTCCTATATTTACAGCTGTCTGTATGGACTGTTACAGTACTTGGTTTGAGAGCCAGCTTCAGGGAAGACCCACTTGCATATCGCGTGATTAGTGAAGCGGCTTTGAGCATTCCAGCTTAGTGAGAAATAGTGCGAAAGACTCTCGCTCCAGCGAACTCATTTATGCAAATTTAATCTAAATGAATGTAATTTCGTTTGCCAATTTATATGTAAATGCACATAAATATTCTTTAACAGACTTATAAATAACCAACAACAACAATAGCAGCGAAAATACGTTGAAAAAATTATACAAATTTAATTAATTTAATTGGCAGCGAAGGCATTCTGAATTTTGAGTTCTCTGCTTTTCGCTCTGTTGCAAATTATGATAAATTTCAATGATTATTTGCAATTACAAAAGTATTAAAATACTTAAATGCGCAAGTGTGCAGATTTAAAATGAGCCTCTCTCTAATTAACTAGATGCGTACATAACGGCGTGGTTCACACAAACGTGCAAACACCTCCAAACAGACTCACTCCCAAACACTCACACACAATCACACTCACTCACACACACTCACACTCACTCAAACACACACTAGCAAACATGTATGCAATTAAAATAATTATTGTAAAATTTTTTGAGCATTGGAAATCTGCATTTAAGTCCATTAAATTTGACACACTCGTCCATATGCGAACTGCACTGAAGGCAATTTAAATTACAAACCGTGGGCAGCAGGAAAAAGTGTTAATTACAGGCAGTAGGCGAACAAATTGTGCGCTACTCACTTTGACGACACACGACACGTCGCAACACATAATTACAAGTTAGAGTCATGGCTTTGAATATGACGGATGCAAGGAAAAAGCGAACTTGTTATTTGAACTATTCGTGCGATGCAGTTGTGTTGGTCATTTCGGTTGATTGGGGAAAGCCTCAGGAGGCAGGTGAGAGGGGAGTACAGAGCAGCAGCCACAATTGGATACTGCAAACATGAAGTAATTAAGGGGAAGAGGCGTTTGCAAAGAGAGCCGATTTGGTGGGCGAAAATAGCAATCGAAGTGCAGCGGCTGGAATGCGCCACACACGAATGTGTCTGTGAAGCGCGGAGACTGAGCTCCAGTTAGCTTTGCTAGTTTTAAAGTAGCCACAATTTAGAGGAATGTGTACGGGGCATTGGGTTTATCGAAAATAACTGAATAGGCGTAATAGACAGTAGTCCGAAAACACAATGGAAGAGGATGAAGAATTAGATTAAATACTAGCAGAAAGTGAAGTCATCGAATGGTATAATGGAAAATCGCCAATCAACTTTAAGAGAATGGAAGACATTCAACATTCTGCCTTAAGAGGAGCAGCTCAGTATCCACACATGCCCCATGAATACGTTTGCATAATTTCAGGTCAGATTCTGGGTATGAAAGCACATCGCATCACGAGTTGTTTTGAAAGCTACTCAAATTTCTTTAAAAAGATTGCTGAACACATGAACGAATGAGCCTTCCCTTCATGCAACATCATATCATAACATAATCCGATAGGTGGTTTCATGAGTTTAACAAGCAAAGCAGCCAAAAAGTTAGGGTATGGCGTTTCGATCATCGAAACCGAGCAAAATCTCTTCAAAGTGGGTCATTTCGTCTGGAGTAGCAAATATACAACAAACTTATGACACTGGAGAGAGAAGATTTGCGGAAAATTCCAGATTTGTGGAAGAACAGTATATGGATATTGCAACATTATAAAGCACCTCAATAATGTTCCAGCTCTGATAGACAATTCACGTACAAAGATATCCATATGGATTTTCACCATTATAATGCACCTCTATAATGTTCTCCTCAAAGTTCACATCCAGTGGGAAGTTCGTCTGGAGTAGCAACAAACTTTCGAGACTGGAGAGAGAAAATTTGCGGAAAATTCCAGATATATGGAAGAACACTCTACGGATATTGCACCATTATAATGCACCTCAATAATGTTCAAGGTCTGATCAAAATTTCACGTACAAAGATATCCAGCCTTGTACGTGAATTGTTTATCAGAGCTGGAACATTATAGAGGTGCATTATAATGGTGCAATATCCGTAGAGTGTTCTTCCATATATCTGGAATTTTCCGCAAATTTTCTCTCTCCAGTCTCGAAAGTTTGTTGCTACTCCAGACGAACTTCCCACTGGATGTGAACTTTGAGGAGAACATTATAGAGGTGCATTATAATGATGAAAATCCATATGGATATCTTTGTACGTGAATTGTTTATCAGAGCTGGAACATTATAGAGGTGCATTATAATGGTGCAATATCCATACGAGTATATTATATACCCTCAAATATATAACAGAGAGAACGTCCCGACTATTCATCGGATATGATATTGTGGGACTTTTTCCTGTTCTCTAAAATCAAATTATCACTTCGTAGGGGAAGCTTTCGGTCATTAGGTCTGTTACTATTTTGCATTTAAGCCTTCAACGCAGTGCAGTCGTCTGGAGTAGTTTTGATGCTTCAACGTTGACATGACATCGCAGTCGCTTTTGTGAGCCACGTTACCATGAAACAAAGTTGAAGGTAGGTGTAGGATAAACAGGCAAAAAAAAGTTGTGTTACGGCGTCAGGATTAATCAGTGGCAAAAGTGTGTTTCAGCTTGAGAGGGTCACAACATCAATTTGTAGTATCAAATTAATATTTGGTGTTTTATCTAATAATTCTTGGTATCAATTAGCCCAATGATCTGGTATCTAATATAGTCTATATTGCATAGAGGTAGAGGACATTAACGGATGAGAAAGAAACTACAACATAACTATAAAAATTAACAAAATTGTGGAACCAAACTCTTAAAAGTAGAAACAATTAAAGCGAATTTCATCTAAATTCGGCTCAATGAGTGTCCTTTTTATGCTTAAACACAAGATGGCTCTAATTACTAGTATACCAGCATGCAGAGTACTGATTAAGCCAACTTCAGTGTGGCATTGGCTGCCGAGAGCTTATTTGATGATTATTTTATAAGGATCTCACGAAGCCTCCTCAGGAAAGATGAAGCTACAGCATTATTGAAGCGTACGTCTGCCCAACGTGTTAACTAATAATAATTTAACACAGCATATCAAATTATTATTGCCTACTTTTAGGATGCTTACTTTCAGGTTACTGGTTAATTTAGGGTACATCATTATTGTATGTTGTAGTACACAAACATTTGTTTCGTTGTAGCAAATGAGGGCATAGAATGCTTCACCCTCCTCCACCCTCCTCCACCCGCCGCCACCCTCATCCACCCTCCGCCACCCTCCGCCACCCTCCTGCATCCTCCTCCACCCTCCTCCATCCCCCTCCACCCTCCTCTTCCAGCCCCTTCTCCATTCCTCTGAAAATAATTAATTAGCCATAACATGGCTCTGCACTGCCCACATCCGAAAATAAGCTAATTACCTAATTTAAGCTTAAATGTTTGCTAATGTCACATGCGAAATTAATAAACATTTTATGCAGTTTCTTTTTTTGTTCGTGCTATTTTGTGGGCTCCTCTTTTTTTCACACCACTCACAAAGCAAAATGTCAAGCAGAATTTGCAATTATGAAGCGTCTGACCAAAAAATGCCTTCATTTGTAAAATAAATTAACTGATGGCATTAAATTTGCAATAAAATACAATTTATACGGGTTAATATCAGCTTGTGTACATATGCGTATATATATATATATATATATATATATATATATATATATATATATATATATATAGATGTGTGCCTTTGTGTGTGTGTAAGCATGTGTGGGTTCACAATAAAACGACATGCTTTTGAGCGCAAAGATGTAGGGGAATGTGTATGTGGACCACCCGCGGTGCAGTGACCCACAGCAAAATGAGTGCCCGCCTGCTTCTGGCTGAACCGGAAACAAGTCGACTTACACTGCCCAGGATACGCTGCACAGTCCTTCAGATTAGCACATACTTGTAACCGAAATGGGAGGTTTAGATAAATGCCGTGTCTTCATGGAGCAGGTGGGTAAATTTAGGTGATTAATTTGGTGACTGAAGCTATTAAAAAATCTTCGCTAAGTTTCGAGAAGTTAGATTGGTGAATTCAGGACATACCGATGAAATATGTTAGGTAGGTAGGTAGGTAGGAGTGGCAGCTAAAGGCACACTTGAGCTCACCTAATGGCCCATTGTGATACAACGGTGTAATATGATAAGAAAAGTATTAAAAAAAATGATGGAGTGATGAAAGTTTGATTTAAATAAGGATGATAATGTTGGATGGCGCCCACATTATGGCTTTTAAAAAAGTGGGAAAAATCATACACGAAAAATTTAAATAAGGTTTCGTCACATCTTTCAGAAAAATGTCCCCGATATCCTTTAAAGTGAGACTTTTTTAGAAGCATTTGATTACTATTCTGTTGATGAGAAATAACGAGTGAATGATCTCGATAATGATACCAGTGATGCCAACAGACATCACACGAAAAATGGGAAAAATCATCCATGAAAAAGTGGGAAAAATCATCCATGAAAAAAGTCACATTTTTCAGCAAAATGTCCTCAACCCATAGAATATGTGAGATCCTTTAAAGATACACTTTTTGGAGGCATTTGATTACTATTCTGTTGATGAGAAATAACGAGTGAATGATCTCGATAATGATACCAGCGATGCCGACAGATATAACACGAAAAATGGGAAAAATCATCCATGAAAAGGTGGGGAAAATCATCCATGAAAAAAGTCACAGCTTTCAGCAAAATGTCCCCGATCCATAGAATATGTGAGATCCTTTAAAGTGACACTTTTTTGGAGGCATTTGATTGTTCTGATGATGGAAGATGTCAACCACAATGAATGGAACAAAAAACGTACAATAGCATACAATTTTTTCTCTTCTAGCCAAGTCCTTTGACTGCAATATTTACATGCTGCCAGGCAACTTGCATAAAGTAGTGTCTCACTATTTAAAGGAGTGCATTATCATTGTCTCTCTATTCAATCGCTCTTCTCTAATTACTTACTTACTTTTCATATTTCTTAGACGCTCCATTGTGTTCTTGGAGCTGATTGGTTGGGTTTTTTGTGCTAATTTAGATAGGCATTTATGTCCAGGAGTGTGGGTATTTATTTTATGTAAAAAAAGAACCAAAAATCTAGGCAAGATATGATGCCACCTCACACGATCAGTCCTGCTGATAAGAATGAAACCGAGGAGAACATGAATAATAAAAGAGAAATATTACAAATTCCAGGATAAGGACTGACTCAACAACTTCTCAAACTGACAAATATATCCCTGCAGCCGTATTAAATGACACATGCTCCTGAATGAACTCCACTGACTTGTAAGACAAGCTGCGTTATTGTTCTATTTCTGAGTATATTTCTATTCCCCGTTTATATTTACAATACCATCTCTTTTGCTATGTCACAATCTTTGACATTTGGTTGTAACTGTCATCTATGGCCACTATTTTGTTGATATTCCCCTTCTTCCCCCAAAGGTTTTACAAGGGCTCTGTTTTGCTGTCGCTGTCGCTAACGAGCCAGATGGATTTAAGTGTATCGTTGAGCACAGGTAAAGAGAGGTAAAGAGAGGGGAAGACATAGACTACCTAACGCAACGCAATGTACTCGTAATATACGCTAGAACACTAATGTGAAGGTCGGTCTGTGTAGGGTTGTTATAATAAAGGGATGAAGTACAATGTTAGAAACTTGCCCTTGTAAGGATAATTGGCAAAGAAAAACGATAACGCAAATGCAATTTGGCTTTTAAAGGATTAATAGAGGTAAGGCTCAAATACTCGTAGGTATGCATGTGGGCCACAGGCAATTATGGGTAAGTAACTCCTGCAATTTTCTGGAATTCTTCAAATACAGTGCTATAAATCTGCTGTGCTCGGAAAATTGCATAAAATTATTCTTGGTGAATATGGAAAAAACCATAAAAAATCCTTTGAATCTTAATTAAATGAATGCTTTAATGGGGATGTTTAAGGAAAAGCGATCATCATAAATTATCCTTTGATTCCTAACTAAATGAATTTTTTAATGAGGATGTTTAAAGAAAAGCGATCATCATAAAAAATCCTTTGATTCTTAATTAAATGAATGAGGATGTTTAAGAAAAAGCGATCATCATAAATTATCCTTTGATTTTTAATTAAATGAATCCTTTAATGGGGATGTTTAAGGAAAAGCGATCATCATAAATTATCCTTTGATTCCTAACTAAATGAATTTTTTAATGAGGATGTTTAAAGAAAAGCGATCATCATAAAAAATCCTTTGATTCTTAATTAAATGAATGAGGATGTTTAAGAAAAAGCGATCATCATAAATTATCCTTTGATTTTTAATTAAATGAATACTTTAATGGGGATGTTTGAGGAAAAGCGATCATCATAAATTATACTTTGATTCTTCATCAAATGAATCCTTTAATGGGGATGTTTAAGAAAAAGCGATCATCATAAATTATCCTTTAATTCCTAACTAAATGCATTTTTTAATGGGGATGTCTTAGAAAAAGCGAGCATCAACTGAACGGAAATTTAGCCAAAATATTGCCAAGGATTGTTTATAACTTGTGAATGTCTTTCAGACATTATCTCCTGGACTTTTCCAAATATACAGAGCAAGGAAGGAAAGAAAAGGAAGTTACGAGTCAAGTTCACGTAAGTCACACGCTAAATTGGGGCCCTTCACGAATCTGCGGAGGAGTTGTCAATGCTTTTGATCCTGTGCCTTCCTGTTAATCAGTGGAAAGCTTAAATTTTGTGTGATGTGTCACAAGGTAGTAAAATTTTGTGTGATTGAGAGGCAGCTGAAAGTGTCTGTTCAACAAGAATAACACAGTTTTTAAAGCCTTTCTGAAGCATTATCAAACTCTTACTACAATTTATCATCACCAATCGATTGCAGCGTAGTTCAAAGTAGATGAAACTCAGATAGTTTCAAGAAGAATTCAGATAAATCAAAAGAGAAAGACAGATAATCAAGAATTACAAGCTTAATAATACTATAAAATCATTTAATATAATACATCATAATCCACTGAGAGGGATGCCCAATAGAATAGAGACAATTTTTCAAGTATTATGAAACCAACTTATTATAAGAGAACAACCGATTGTAGGGTAACACAAAATAATAGAGAGAGAAATGCAATTTTCTAGAATTTTCGAAGCATTATGCAGCCAACTCAATACGATAGATCACAATCAACCGAGTGTAGCGTGCTGCCAAATAAAATAGAGGCACAGCTGTGAATAATGGATTTTGTGGCTTAACACTGAGCAGCAAACAAAGCAAAAACGAAACCAAAAAAAACCAAAAAAAGGAAATAAAAGGAAGCAGCTTATAGCAAACAAATGTCAAACGCACTCTCCAACAACAACAACAACAACAACAACAACAAGGAAAATAGCAGCCCAGCAGTAGCAGTGACAACAACAAGGATAATAATAACCCACCAGGGTTGTTACATATTTCAGAGGTTTAAGCAATTTAAATTTAATTTAATTTGAAAAAAAACCCACAAAAAATAGAAATACAAAAAAAAAAACAACAACAACAAAAAATAAATCGCTTAGTATTTATAGAAGTGTATAAAGTGTGGAGCGGTGTTGTTGCTGCTTTTATGCTGTTTAATAAAACGTTTTATGGCCTGGTAACACACGTACTCGCACCCACTTACAACCATAAATTTATTGTTCATAAAACACCAACGCCAACACCGTGAGGCGGGAGGCAGACAATTTATGAAATTTACAACACAAACACGCACGCAAACACACCTACACACACACACACGCACACACACACACACACACACACACACACATACACACACAAAGAAGGATCCACAAGCAATTAAGCGCTTGCTTGCAATTATCAAATAATTCATGCTTTTTGTTTTTCTGCCGAAATTATCTGGAAGAAAAGTTTCAGCTTCACCTAAACTCAGTTATGGTACATGAACACACGCCGCCTGACGACCGGCTACGAGTTGTCCGTGTTAGGCCATGCCCACTCTCATTAACCCATTTGACTGCAGCAACTTGTTTAATGACACAATTCTTATAATAACATAACCTCTCGCACACCTCAAAGGCATAAAACTCACACAAGCACAGAGGGAAACAAAAATGCAAACACACACACAAACACACACGCAAACACACACAGAAACACACACACAAACACACACAGAAACACACACACAAACACACTCTTAATCTAAAATACTCCTACACACACATACAGATAGAGAGAGAGCCACGTACCCAACTGCAGCAGGAAAAGTGGCAAATGTGCTGCCTGGATTTGCAGCGCAGGATTTGTAGCCCCCCCCCCACACAGCCCGGCTCAGGAGGGAGACGCATAACCCACTGGTCGGCCCCCATCTACAAACACACACACACACTCACACCAACTCATAGTTTACACGGGTACAGCTACATAGCCAACCACCCTGACAGGCCAACTCCAGCCAAGCCAAGCCAAGCCAAGCCAAGCCAAGCCGAGCCGAGACCAGACCAGACCAGCGAGCCTGGCACAGCTAAATTTTCACACTTGCATAAACACTCGTTCAGATTTCGCTCGAATTTATACGTGTATAACTTCAAATTGCTGCGCACCCACACACCCACACAAACTACTGCCGCCGCACAGATATCCGCACTCATATATACGAGTATATTGCATAGTTCACATCCCTTGTTGCTGCTCCTGGTGTTCCTGTTCCTGCTGCTGATGATGCTGCTGCTGCCGCTGCTGCTGTGCGTTGATGACATAAAATTAATGCCCGACCGACAATTTTAATCGGCAACAATTTTAGCCTTGAGTGTCTTTAGAGTTATTTCTTACAAGTTTTGCGCTGAGGGTTGTGCTCCTTTTGTTTCCTTCCTTCCCTTGTTTTTTTTGTGTGTTTTGTTTGTTTTTGTACTGTTGCTGGCTTTGCTTTGTTTTTGTGACTGAATGTGAGTTTGAGTGTGTGTGTGTGTGTTAGTTGGTGTGTGTGTGTGTGTGTGTGTATGCTCTTGGTTTGTCACCCTGCAAACAGCATACTCAACCAGCCGCTCAGCTAAGCAAAGTTCAGCCAAAAGGTCCATTAACGCTGCTGCCTTAGCGTCATTTTAACATAAATTGCAAGTAAGTAAATGTTACGCAAAGGTTACGTTAGCTTAGCCTTGACTGTCTGTCTGTCTGTCTGTCTGTCTGTCTGTTTGTCTGTTTGTCTGCCTCTATGCCTCTCTGCCTTCCTGCCTCTCTAACTCTCTGCCTCTCTGCTTCTGTACCCTCTCCGTTTGACTGCTCTGCTCTGGTATTCCTTGGTTCGTTGGTTGACTGGTTGGTTGGTTCCTTGGGTCGTTGGTTGTACGCCTGCCGGATGCGGATACGGATGCGTATATTTAAAACTTATTAAATTGCTATAATTTATACGTCTTATCTTTTAGTGTCTCTGTCTCTTTCGCTCGTCCCTATGCCCGCTCCCCTCGCCCAGCACTTGTATACACTTTTCCACTCGTGCCTGCAGTGAAGTCTTATTGCATACTTACAGGGGCTGCCCCTGCCATTGCGATTACAACCCATCCATCCAACTAAACAGTGTACGTAGTGCCTTGTGCCGCCCTTGTTGTTGGCATTGTATTGTGTTGCATATAAACCAAGACTCGTTACCGGAAGAAGTGCTAAGACAGCAGGCAATTAATTTGCATGCAAATCATTTAAAACTTTTGTTACCAAAAGCGAGAGCACCCGGCTAAGAAAAAGTTCGTTAAGACAAAATTCGTTTACTTCGTTTTGTTGTTGGTGTTGTTGTTTGTTTTCCATGCTCAAATGGTTTTTTTTGTTTGGTGTTGTGTGAGTATTTATTTTACTTGTCGGTGACTTGATAAGCCCAACCCAGCCTAGTGTCTCTGTCTGCCTGCCCGCCTCCCAATCCTGACGGTCTTCCTGCCTGCCTGCCTGCCTGCCTATTATAGCACAGCTCTATATCGCTTCGTGAGGTATTTGAAAATGACTTGATTTATGCGTTGTTTTTTAAAGACTTTTCATCAATCTGGGTGATTTGAAGTGTGAAATTTTAGAAAGTTTAGTTCAGCACAAAGAGACACGGAGAAGCCAGCGATAGCGGGAGCGATAAAGCAAGGCGAGGGATATACTGTCGGCGAAAAATGTGCACAATTTCATAGCATACAGGATGAAAGCAAGGAATTAAGATTCTATATATATAAATAACCGTATATATATATATATATATATATATATATATATATATATATATATATATATATATATATATATTTAAAACGGATCTATGTGCATAAGCGTAGCGCCATAACAGCAGCTGGGGCGGATAGGCAGTTAGTGAGTTACCGAGTTAGTGAGTTAGGAAGATAGGTAAACAGATTAATAATAAGAAACAGATACAGTGATTAATTGATTAATTTACATGAGTGAAGATTTGTGCACGTCAAAGTTGCCTGATAAATAGCTACAAAGATATCACAGTTTGCCGAAGACGGACTCAACTGGAGATATAGGAAGACACTTATGTAGAAAATGGCATATTGTCATATAAGAAAATGACAATTGCTGTGTGTGTTAAGGCAGCCAGAAGCGCTTTCTAGGAACTGGAGACCGAAATCTCCACACAAGGCACAAGGAACGTATTTTCCAAACACTTAAAAGAAAATTTACTTAGACTTGGACAGTTTTCGATGGCAGTTGATGGATTGATGGATCACTCAACTTACAGGTTGTGGTATAAAACATATATACGAGTAGAGGCGCGAAATATTTCATTAGTTCGATAGTCAACGTACGAGGGCGGATTGATATTGAAGCTACCTAAGTAGGAAAAAAACATTTTTTTTTTGCAAAAACCATTTCCGAGTATTTCTCAACATAGTCTCCTTTCACTTCGACACACTTAGTAAGACGATATTCCAACTTTTTTATACCATTTGAATAATACGATTTCGGGAACCCCTCAAAATACGCGTTAGTTTCGGTAATCACTTCTTCGTTTGAGATGAATCTTTTTCCTGCGAGCCATTTTATCAAGTTTGGAAACAGGAAAAAGTCACTAGGAGCTAAATCTGGACTATAAGGTGGATGATTAACCAATTCGAAGTGTATTTCACCTAATTTTAGCATCGTATCGAATGCTGAGTGAACCGGTGCGTTGTCTTGAAGAAAGAGCATTTTTTTCTTCTTTAAATATGGTCGTTTTTCCTTGATTGCATCAATCAATTGATCCAATAATGCACGATAATACTTTCCTGTGATTGTGGATCCTTTTTCTAGATAAGCGATGAGCAATATTCCGTGTGCATCCCAAAATACAGTGGCCATAACCTTGCCAGCCGATTTCACTGCCTTCGCTTTCTTCGGAGCACTTCCACCAGCTTCCACCCATGGTTTCGATTGATTTTTGGTTTCAGGTGTGTAGTGGTGGACCCACGTTTCATCAACAGTTATTAATAGACGCCAAAAATCAACAGGATTACGCTTTATCATGTCCAAACACCGCTGTGAAGTGGTCCAATACCGGAGGACCCCTCGCAAGCAGAAGGAAGCTCCTGATGGACACGACGCAATCGAACCTGCTGTATGGGAGCGAGGTGTGGGCCGACACACTGGAAACCGAGTACCGATGAAAAATACTCGCTAAGGTACAAGGTTAGGTTAGGTTAATGTGGCGGCCGGTCCAAGGACCAGCTCACTCAGAACACCATTGTGATACCAACGCGCAACAACGCACCTCTGATTCACTCGTCGAACCATTTCGAAGCCCTAATAAAGCGCAGGATTTGTTTGACCTTCGCGCTAGACACCTCTGTAAGAGAGCTAAAGCGTATTTGCCTAAAGAGCCCGCTCTGCTTCTAGCCAGAGCGGGGCAACTACAGAAGAGATGTTCTACAGTCTTCCGCTAAGGTACAAAGAACTGCTGCCTTTCGCGTAGCTTCGGAGTACCGCACAGTGTCAGAAGCTGCAGTGCTAGTGATTAGCGGAACGATACCAGCCGATCTGCTAGCGAGAGAGAGAAGAGAGCTTTGGAAGCAGAAAAATGAGTATGACCCTGATACTTGAGAGCGCTACAAATGAAGCTGTCCACAAGGAACACGCTTCACCCAGGAGCACTGCTTGCAAAGCCACTTCCAACACAAGTGCCAAGGTGCCGCAAAACACGGCGGCGGCCCAAATTGCAGCCTAATCTATTACAATAGTTATACCGATGGCGACACAAACAATTCTAGGGGAGGTGCATCCCACAGAGATGCAAACGACTCGCGGCGGCGATGTAGATCTTACACAATCAAACTATGGCAGGAGCGATGGGTGGCAGAGACGAAAGGCAGATGGACACCGAAACTAATCCCACACGTGGAAAAATGGTGTGGTAGACCCTTTGGAGAAGTCAACTACTACAGGGTGGCTGATGAATATTGCTACATTAAGAAACTCAAATAACTTATTTTTCAGTGTATGGAATTCATTATTCTTTTATTAATGTTAAAGCTCATTCAATTTTATTAAATATAGCTTAATTAGTTTTAAAAATAATGGAATTTAAATGCCAGATCCATTAAATAGAAAAAAAGTTATTACATTTTTTTTGGTAGCGGCTTTCATCAGCCACCCTGTATATAACGTAGCTGCTTTCCAGGCACGGGTATTTCCGCAAATACCTCCACAACATGAAAAAAGCAGAAAGCCAATATTGCATCTACGGCGATACGCCCATCGATGATGCAAACCACACTTTTTTCGTGTGCGAAAGATGAAAAGAAGATTGCAAAGTCCTCGAAGACAGGCTAGGACAGCTTAACGCCGATACCATAGTGCTTGAGTTTCCAGAAATCTGGCAATTGATCGCCACCTTTGTTGAGCGCATTTTACGTGCCAAAAAACGGTACCTGGACGCAGGTATCAAGCCGGTAACCTCTCACTGGTTTAGAGAGGGACACCACCCTGACGGTATGCAAACGTGCTCACAGGGTGTGAGAAAGTCCAAGGAGGAGGCAGATTTTTAGTGGATGCGAACTCCACATCATTCTATCTGAGTGTTTCTTTGTTATCTTGTTTGTTACCCCCTTTCCCCACAAAAAAAAAGAAAAAAATTATTATGATTTTCAATATATTCCCGCTTGTTCTTAATTTTATCAACATAATTTTCGTAATGACATTTTTTACTTTGTAATAAAAATTTTGCAATGATGTTCATCTCAATTATCATTATCATTATTCTACTGCGAATTCATAAAATTCGATAATAATTTTTGTAATCATTTCGATGAATTGTTTTCAAAATTTTATTTTCATTACATTCAATTAATTATCTTCATCATCATTATTTATCGTCATCATCATTATTTATCGTCATCATCATTAGCATTATTTTTATCAACGCTTCCACAACCTTTTTTTTTAATTATAATAAAAATTTTTATCTTTATTTTTATTATCATTTCTGGGCATGGAATGCGTTTATTAATTATAATTTAATAATCCGCGATTAAAACGAACTCCGGGATCAGC